>VXBX01003249.1:0-23786 GCA_013400415.1 Scytalopus superciliaris | reverse complement strand
AAAAAAAAACCCAAAAAAAACCCCAACTTTCTAATGCTGCAGCTGCATGTGCCCACCCATGCCACACATGGAGCAGGGCACAGGCTGCAAGCTCAAGCACCCAGGACGGGAACTGCAAACACCAGGGCAACAGTGAAATGGGACAATGCCCATGAGCTGACTTGCAAAATAATTGCAACTAAAGCACAGTAAGAGATGCCCAGACAAAGAACAATAAATAAATAAATCATGTTGAAGTAAAGACAATTCATTTACAAAAGAATATGAGAGTTGAATGCAGGCTAAAGAAACAGGAGAAAAGAAATTTAGGATGAGAGATGGTAAAACTGAAAGGAACTTTGAATAGGAAGCTGAATGCAAAATATTTATATTGCACATTACTGCATCTTGTCCTTTCTGTGTAAAGGACACAAATGGACACAAGTGTAGGTGTGTCAGGATCCCACCACACTTCAGGAGAGCAGATTCTGGAGCACAGTGGCAGCACACACACACACACACCTTAGTGACCCCCAGGGTCCAACCAGCCCCTCGGGCTGGACCCAGCCCACCTCCCCTCTCCTGACTTACAGGACACATTACAGCCCAAATAACCCCAAGTAATTTTTGTGCAGGTCAGCGTCTCCACACAGGGAAGTGTCTTTGAGCCCAGGAGCTGGGGGGAGCTATTTCTGACCTTATACAAGACTCCCACAGCAGGACTGGAGGTTTGCAACTCTGAACAGTGCCCTGCTTGGTCCAGTGGCAAGGCACAGTGTGTGCTCCACAGCTTAATAAACTACAAATGTCTTGTCTGTAAGCAGGTCAGGGAGAGGTGAGAAAGGGGTGCCTTCCAGGAGCTCACAGAGCTCCAGAAGGCATGAGCAGGCTTACTTACATCTGCTCCCCTCTGCTGTGGCTGCTGACAGACTCACACACTGGTATTTCCTTTATTTTTTTTACATATAAAATGGGTTTGGACAAGCTTTCAGCAGTCATTCTCAGGCTCCTTTTCCTCATCTCTCTCAGAGGAGCTTGGGAGTGACCACTGCAAGTGGATTTGTTGGAGAGGGGGCTTCTCTAATTGTTTGCCTTGTTTGGTGGCTGGGCAACAGCAACATCTGGGCTCATGGAAATGTATCTGCCTGCAAAAGCTCTGGGGCCTCACTCAGCCCCTGCCAGCTGACAGGACACAAAAAATATCCACCTGGATTGCTCAAAGTCATGGTCAAGTCTAAGCTTTGGGACTCAGCCCATGTCCCACACTTCTGGGAATTCATCTGCCAAGGTCCTGTGTTCAATCCCAACATTTAAATAGTCATTTCATTTTCCTTCTTTTTACTGTAACTAAAAAGGCACCTTCCCAATGCTTCTGGTGCTGTAGCACATGATTAATCCTACAATTACAGTTCAGCATTAAAATAATCAATTCAACAAGGATACTGCTACTCAACCACCACCTCCCTTGCGTCTCCTCATCTAGGAATTGTACCCCAGCTTTCTCCAAATGCAGAGTGCTGCAATCATTCCTTTCCATCCAAATAAAGCAGGTGTATTTCAGTACCTGCCTTTTATGAATAATTACCTGACAGCACAATATTATTAAAAGGTAGATCAGAAAATTAGAGGAAAACCTGAAGGTGAGATCACAGAACGAAAGGATGGGTTGGAAGGGACTTTCAATATTGTGGAGGTGCTAAAGTATTCTGAGGATGTGTATGGGATTACAAGGCTGGGAGAGGTTGGACATGGTTTAAATTCTCAAGTAAGGGTAGGGATTTCCAAAACAGGCAGAGAAAATGGGGAAAATTCTATATTTCTGAGGCACCTAAATAAGACAGAGGAACACAGCGTCCTTTAGAAAGGAATGACAAAAGGTTGAGAAGCACTGGCTTGAGAGTCATAAAGCCCAGGGTGAGGTGGGGGATGACCCCAGTTTCCCATTCCTCCTGAAGCCACAGAATTAAAGAGAGCACTTCAGTTTTGTTCTGGGCTCTCTCCACTGGCTGATCTCATCCCCTGATAAAACAATAGACTCACATATACAAATATTGGCAGCACTCAGCTTTGTTTTTCTCTGCAAGCCCGAAGGGTGCACGGCAGTGAAATTGCAGGCTCTTCTGAGCATGTCTAATCAGCTCTGCCTGCCAGATTTTTGATCTCTGGTGGCCAGTTCTGCTCCCAATTTATACAAAAATGCAGCTTCCAGTGTATGTGGTGTTCTAAGGACAAGCTCCAAATCCTCAGGCCCATCTGAAACACACACACACAGGGAGAGAGGAGGAACAGAAAGGAGTTTATTAATTGGCCTCTCTTCATCTCAAAGCCATTGGGCTTGGTAGGAACAGCTCTACATTGGATTTATTTCTCCACTGCACCTCCTGGAGGTATAACCTTAGAAGACTAAATCATAGCAGGTTTCACCAGGTAGTGAAATTTGAAGGTTGCTCCATAGAAAAGAGGAAGAATCAGTACCCTACACACCCATCTGTGTCACCCACAGTCCATCATCACCCAGACAGCAGCAATTAGCTCCCGTTCCCTCATCAGGGCTGTTTTCTCTTAGTCATTAAATCCATAAAAATATTTCAGTAGTGCCAAGCTGTTTCTTTTTTAAAGAACTTGTTTTTCTTTCAAAAGCCATGCAAATGCCTACAGATGCTGTAAAGATTTTAAGAAATAGCCAATGGATGGACTCTACTTAAAACCAACCAACAAAAAAACCCTCACTGGGCCTTCATCTGCATCTTCCAATAATTAACCTTTTAAAATACAGGTACTACATGTTTAAGGCTGACACTATACTCATAATTTCTGCTGTAAAAAATCAGTTATCACAACTATTCACAGACTCCCTCCATAGTGAATGAAAGAGCAGCACTTCCAACAGGAAACTCACATCTTCCTACCACAGGATCCGAAACAGTTAATACCATTCACTCTCTGGACATGCCCACTTCTCTCCACTGGTTAAGAGCTCCTGACTGACCACTATAACCCCAAAGTCCTAATTTTTAGACATTCAAAACTAGACCTTTTCAAAGTGTTTAAGCCCTTGGATGACTAACACTGGGATTGCCCACATGGATGTAGCAGCCTAAAACTGATAAAACACTTGAATAGCCTATGAAATTTGAAAAATAGCACATTTGGAAAGACCTAACCAGTATTTTAACTGTCCTGCCTGACTTTTTGATGTTCAGACTGCTAAGTATTGTGCATTCCTTCAGTATCTCAGGAGTTGAAACTTGTGACAAAAAGGTTATAGACAATGTTACAATGTCTCATTAATTGAAGTGCCTAATGATTTTCTTGTGGTTTTTACCCTGGTTCTCATCTTTTGGCCAACTGCACTGGACAAGTCTGATACACCTCCCTGTCTGTGTCCTGCTTTATATAAGCACTACTGGGCTATTGTATGATTTTCCCAAGTTTTATAATCCAGTTTCTTTTAGGAAGTCACCTTCAGAAAGTGGTTTGAGAAGCTGATTCTGTAAAAACTGTGTTACTACCCTGTAACTCATATTACCTATGAGCTTGTTCAGACCTAAAAAAACACCCCTTGTAAGGCAAGTTTAGCCTGTTGTAAGTAGGTGGCTTCAGCAGTCAGGTTTTAGCCCATTTTTCCAGTTGAAAATCTGGTCCAATGAAGCCTGAAGAACTGGGAAAAAAACATATACAAACCGTGATCAGAGACTTAGGTTTCTAAACCGTATTGAGGTTGCAAAAACAAATTGACATCAACATATGGGGAAAGTCTGAAGTTGCAGCAAACATTCGCAAATGTGAGAAACTTTGGCATGCAAGAGTCCCCATTAAATTCAAATATACAATGCACAAGATTAAAGTTATTCAGAGGCATTAGTGTTTGCAAGATCAGACCCCTGAGATGTCTCTGTGTAGTAACAGTTACTTTAGGTTTAATCTGTTATTGCATTAATATCTATAAAGAGCATATATAAATACAAATCAGATGGCAGCTGCAGTCTCACTGAAGAAAAAGATTGAAGGGCTAGGGAGGAACTAAAATTTCCATGATGGCAATTTCCAGTGTATTTTGGGATTATCATCCTGCTCAAACTGCTGTTATTTTTATTCCCATAGACATACACTCATATATATGAGAACAAAAAGGGCAAAGAAATTAAAGAAAGAAGAGAAGGACAATACCGATGGGAGAAAATTGCTTGCAAATGGACAGATTGCCCTTGCATAGGAGCAAGTGATGGTCTTAAATATGGCAACCCCCCTCAGATTTCTGTGAAAAGCCTGATGTGCTCTACTTAACACTTAAGAACATTCACTAGGGAATAATGACCTCTAATTTATTTTGGCTACAGTGATGTTCATCTGTGCTTCTGTTCATCTTGCTCTGAAGATTTCAGGGTACTTTTTAACTAGACTGACTCATTCTCTAGCTGCCTAGTAGTTAATCTGCTTGGATATTTCCCCAAATAACCATCTGCTCCACCTTGTATTTGTTTCACTCTCTGACTATCTTAGTTCTTGGTCCGTCCTGCTGGCTTATTCAGCACTCTTTAAATTTCTCCTCTGGCCTTATGTCTAGTTGCTTATGTTTTGGACGGACAATAGAGGTGATACAGGCCATTATTCATGAGAAGCTTCAAGTGTAACGTGAGAAACATCTCATCTCCTGACCCCTGTTAGCATAAGAATTGCTGATAAAATTCTGGACTGAAAGAGAAGAATCTTCTGGGAAAAATATAGGCAAAAGTTTCACTTGAGATGTGTTTTGTAAGAATAATCCAGATTAATTTTCTGCCTAAGGACCAGCTCTAACTCCAGTGCAGTTACCAGCAACCTAGAGAGGTAGTGTGGGACAGACCTTAGATGCCTGTGAAATTTTAAAGGGGAGAATATTCTTTACCATACGTCCAGTCTGTGCTTTTCATTTTATATTTTTTTGTCCAAGGATCACAAAGTGATTTGAACACTTGAGTGAATTATGCCTTGCAACGCTCCTGGAGAGGGTGTAAATATAGTTCTGTTGATTCTACATCTGGATCAGCTGAATTAAAGATGGAAGGGATCTCCTTCAATCACATGTCATCAAGGTAGCAAGTTTTAACCAGTTTCAACAGATTTTAACAGCTACATCTGAAAGAAGTGGGGTGAAGCAGTGAAAAAAATCACACATGCTGAAAGCGAAGTCAAAGCGTCATCAGATACTGAACTGAGAGCACACCTGATCATAGGAACCAAATTTTGGCAGCAGCTGAGCACACACCCACAATTTAGAAGCAAAGCAAGAGTTGACCCACCCTGTTTCCTGACTGTGTATTTATGGAAAACCCACAGACACAGATTCATTTGTCCTGAAGCAACAAGTGCCACACCACAAAATACCCACAGATCATTACAGGGGCCAAATTCTTTCTAACAATAATTTTCAAAGCCTGTTGACTTTATCCAAATTGATCCCATTTACAAATAAATCAGTGGCTGCAGAAATTCTGTATCACATTTGCTAGAGAAACTAACAGTGTCTTGGTTCCATGTGAGGAACAGAGCAACACAAAACACTGACGTTTTTCCACATCTACCTCTGGTGATTCTAATCAGTTACTTTTTCCTTTTCCTCCTTTGTTTGTATCAACCACAAAATAAACAAACAAACAAACAAAAAAACCTCACAAGCAAAGTATTGATGATGTTTGTGCTTCCACGAGGTGTTATTTCACACCAAAATTTGCACTGGGGGGTTGCCTTTGCAGAAGTCGAGCACTAAGTGTACTAAGCCCAAACTAAATCATTACTCTTTTAAAGGAAAAGTATTAAATAAACAAACCAAATAATATACTTGGATGGATAAAAGGAAAAATATCTACATGTAAATAGTCAAACTATTCCAGAACAAATCAAAACACACTAAGAAATGTTTATGGATGTTCCAACTGCTAATGGCACGTGAGGGGCCTTTTTTCAGCTATCACAGGTCAATGAAAAGGAATATGTGAACTTCCAAATATTCCTTGCTTGGCTGATCCATCAATATGATAACTAATACACACTTAAACTCCTCAATGTACTCCCTGAAATTAAAACAACCAGATAGCAGAGAAGGAGCTTAAATAACCATTATCAATGGATTTCAGATAAAAGTCAAGAAATAATTTCAGAAAGATCACCCAACACAATCAAATGAAATAGCTTTGGAAATGGGTTAGGGAAGTGTGAGCTGGCAACCAATTACATTTCATATGCAGAGGCAGTTCAGCAAAAAGTCTCCCCACATTAAAAGCTTAACATCAGTAAACTAACAGCCTTCTACTTACAATAGTGTCCAGGACAGAGCAGGTTATTTGGTCAGAGAGAGGGTTTGGGCACAGGTTGCACTTTTTCTCTCCTTGTTTGAGGAAATCAGGGGTGGCTACTCAGCTTTATATGTTGATCATGGTAACATACGATCTGCAACATCCCTGTGGTCAGCTGGGGACACCTGTCTTGGCTGCCAGTCCACTCCCCTCCCAGCTCCTTGTGCATCCCCACTGCTGGGATGAGGAGCAGAAAAGGCCTCTGTGTAAGCCCTCAGCAGGAACTAAAACACCTCTGTTTGATCACCCCCTGCTTTCATGACAACCCCCAGACTCAGCCCCATATGGCTATTAGGAAGAAAATTAACTAGCCAAAATTCTAATTTTAGTATCATTCAGAGGTTCCATCTGAAATTAGGGCACGTCAATGCTACTGACAAACTCCACAATCCAAGTCCTTAAGGAAAATATCAAACCTTGCTCAGTTCACCACAAAAACCCCCATGTAAGTTAGGAGCCCTGGAAGAACAGCCTCACCCATTAGTCCAAGGGAGAGCATTTACAAACAAGACAAGTGAAACATGGGTCAAGGTTACCACTGAACTCAAAGTCAGGGGAAAAAAATGCTTCTCTCTGGACGTGTCTCTGTTAATCCTGTTTCAGTTCTGGCCCAGCTGCTTCTGAGGCTCTCCACTCTCCTGGGTGGGACCCCACATCTCTTTGATTTCTCTGCATATCTGCAGCTATGTCATTCCTGGCTGACCCTTCCCAAACCTCAGATGTTTTCCTTTTGGAGCCACAGGAACATTACGTTATCAACAGACCAGCCTGGATCTGGGTTAGTCTGAAGGCTTTCAGGGCCTTCAGCATCTTTTTGACTGGCAGGACTGGCCAACAGTACTTCACAAGAACCTCAGCTGGGATCACTAGAACACCAGAAGACAGATCATGCCCAAACCCTAGAAATGCCACCCATAAAAGCCTAGAACACCCTCATTTCATAAAAACAAAAGTTAAGTGCCCTTTGTTAATGTTAAAACTTAGCCATTTAAGCCCATCATCCACATCACACTCAAGAGCAACCAACACCACAAAAACACTTCACTTTTAGGTGTTGGTTGTTGAAGGGGCTGAAGAAACATAAACGCCTTGGGTTTTCCAAGAAGGGATACTTCCACAAACAAATGAAGAAAAGAGATTCCCAGGGCCCCTCAAATTCTGGCACAAAAAGGCATGTGCTTCCATTGAGAACATTTCAGAACATATTTCCCGGGGCATTTCTGAACACTATTGATTTACATGCAAAAGATCATATCTGCAGCCCTGTAAAAGGACTGGGCAACAATGGTGGAAGAACAATAAACAATACATCAAGAAACAAATGCAGACCTTTTTTTTCTTCAAGTTAATTAAAAGAAACTAGGTTTGATTCCCTTTGTTTGACACCGGTAGGATGCCACTGAGGACTCAGGAGTTAATCCCGATTTACTGCAGCACATCAGAGTTACACAGACGCAGCATCTGAGCCATTCTGAGTTGCCCTCAGACAGGATTCCAGCAGAAGGCTCGCCACATCTGCAGCAAACTCAGATCAAATTTTACTAATCACCAACCTCTTTTCAATCCATTATGTTGACCATTAAAATAATCATATGAATTTGTAAGTCTGAGATGGGGGAGCCATGTGAACCTCCATGATTGGGTTTCTATGGAAACAATTCCCCTGGCATCTTCGGTCCACATTCAGTATTCCTGTCTTACTGTCTCACTCACACGCTCAAAAATCCCTGTTTTCCAGACACTCATTTCAGGAGGGTGGTGTTTTCTTCTCCTTTCTGTTCATCCACTGAACTGGGTATCACTGGGGTGATGTACCTGGCAGGTCACTGTGCCCCACTTCTGACCCAGAGGAATCAGGATGAAGGCAACTGGGCAGCACAGTCTCCACAGGATCTTTCAAGACTTTGCCTCTTTTTAGTGCAACTGACAAGACTGAAAATTAGTCCTAATGATATTTTACAAGTTTGGCCACTTTCATCCCTCAGTGAAGATTACACATCAATTCCAAAGGAAATTGGTCTATGTAGCCACTTCCATGCAGTAGCTTCCACATTCCCATCTCCTTCCTCTATCCCCGGCAGCTTCACCCATTCCACAAAAGCAATCCCTTATGTGAAAGGTGGCAGCTTCTCTCCATGTGCAACCAAGACACACCAGACTTCATCCCTGGCATGAAATCACTCCCTTCCCAGCTGGAACTAGGAACAGGCAAGGGAGCCAGAAATTAACGTCCCCATTAAAATCTGGCCATGATACTGCAATTAACACTCCATCCTTATGAAAAGTACCACATCCCAAGCAACAGGGCCTCCATCCCTTCCCTTCTGAGACTGTACAATGGGCTTCACACTTAATTTTCCTCTGAGTCAGCCCATGTTTTTAATTGCTCAGTCTCACTGTAATTCAATCCCTGTGGACCACTGGGAACAATTAGTTCCTTATGTCTGCAGAGCTGCCACCACCCTGATCAAGTCAGCAAGGACAGAACTAAGGGTTTGTAAGGCTGAAAACATGAGCTGCTACACCTACTCCAACCAGCTGCACTCAGTAGTTGGGGTATTTATAGACTGCTCCTCTGTGCAAGTGCCATATACACTCAGGAGTGGGTTCACCTGCAGATCCTCAGTATTTCTCATGGCAACATCCCACATTTTCTGGGACTATATTAGACTTCTCTCTACTGGCTTAAAAACTGTATTTCTGCGACAGCACATGAAGAACAAGGTAACAGAAATGTCCTTTCAGTCCATCCTTTTGCCAATAGTCAGCTGAAGCATTAAACAAAATTTTAAGCTTTCTGGCTCCGCTTCCCAGAATTTTATCCCAGAACAGACATCAGTGAGGCAGAGGTGCTACAGAAGGAAGATGTCCAAGTGCCTTCTGCATTTAACCCCTTTGTGTTGCAAATAAATCAGGAATTACCTTGCTGGAGTTAAAACACCAGTTGCCTCCCCAAACTACCACTTCCACTCATGCTGTGCCAGTTTTAAAAGAGCACTGGGGCCACATTTTAGACAGTATAATTTGGCACAGATCCCTTCGCTCCATTGTTTTCACTGGGACTGTGCTAAGTTACACCAGATGAGGATATTGCTTTAAAAAGGTCTTGCTTTAAAACAAACACACAAACAAAAACAGGTTTAAACAAGACCAGGGATTTTGAAGCTGCATTCCTGTCTCCAGAAACTTCCAATGACTTGCAGTAGCCTCTGTTCCACCAAGCCACAAATTTGTAACGCTTTAATCTTTCCATGTAAATCAGTTCCTCTCCTCCTTTAATTGTTTTTGTTGCTCTTCTCTGAATTCCATCCAATTTACCACACAGTGCAGACTCCATTACATCCCAAAGGCCAGAAGTATGGTGTACAGAAGCTCATTTTCAAATTCTATGACCTCAATTCTTGGGAGGATTTCAGAGACCAGACACCAGACTATAAATGAAGAATGTGCACCCGTATAGCTGGGGAATTTAAATGCATTTTCTGTGAATAAATCTACCCGGTACTTTCTTGATCTGTACAATCTTCTGCCATAGGGGCCTAACATAAAAATACTTCAAAGGCTCTAACAAATTCCCTCAAGATGTGATCTTCAGCATTTCAAAAGCTGAAAGACATAGACAAGGTTTAAAGTGATCATGATATATTTTCAAGGTAACACTCCTCAGCAACTCCTGCTCACCCATTTCTTGAAAGTGAAATTATATCACCTCTCTTTATATAGATCTTTTTAACTTATTGACTTGTTCATGAGCAAGGCAAAGATGAAGTGACTCTGACTTTTGCTTAGGGTTTACTATACCTCATTATCTTTAAATGAGGCACAGCAATGCTTCCTTCCTTCCAATACCTACTAGACAGTTCCAAATGGAAATCCTCCAGCCACAGGCCCTCACCACTTCCCTTGCCTTTTGCGGCACTAAGAAAGTTTAGATTTGGATTCAAGTTTCAGCCCCCATGTCAGGCTGAAACACGACCCTGAGTAGCAACACTTTAGTGAAAGATTACTTTTACATTACAACTCAGTCCCATCTCTGATATTAATTATTTATTTCAAGCTTTAAGCCCAAAGATATTTGGAAACTGGTGCTCTTGGCTGAAATGAAGATTCCTCATGTCTTCCAAGCAGTTCCATAACAAACTCCCCTAGACTGTGGCATATTTAATGAGAATGCAGATGATCAATTGCAGCCTGCCTTACACGGTTAACTCAATCAACAAACTACTAATGACTCCAGCATGTTCCAGCTTTTTTGGCTAATGAGAACCGCATTGACCAGATTTTTCCCGTTCTCCCAGGATCAAACGCCAATATGGAATGAGTTCTGGTACAACTGTAACATTAGCCCTGCCAGCAAAATGCTGACCAGCCATAGGACAAAGCCTGAATGTCATCAGGGAGCAAAAGAGCCCCCAGACCTATAGGCCAGTCCTTCCCTAGGACGTGTCTGTCTGGTGAAACCAAACTCCTGAGAAACAGAGCTCTCACCTTGGTGCATGGCACATTGAGGCAGAAAAGCCTTTTGTTCCCAGCACCACTCCTCCTCTTCACTGCTTTCTGCTGCAGGGTAATTGTAGCAGGTGAGAAGCAAATACCTTCTGCTTCCTTTTTCTTTCACTTTTGTTGGTGCAATTCACCCTCACGTCCATTTTTTTCTGCCCTCCTGCTTCTAACAGAAGTCAACTGACCTTCTGAAAAAAATCAGGCGTATATGTAGATCACAGAGTTATAAAACAGGAGTCTTACCCCTCTTTATCACAAATATGGACCATTTTTCATGTGGAAATCTAACAGGTGACCATGCTCTCAGAGAAGGGCAGTATTTATTGCAGAGCTTGAGGACTGAGATGGGAAACAGTTTGTGGGATGTTATCTTGCCTACTGCAAAAAGACTTGCTCCCACTGAAAGAATTCCAGTCACTTCAGTCATCTTTGGACTAACGCTGTTTCTTTACCAAATAACCTTCAGTTCCTGGTACAGTCCGATTTACAAAATGGCCACTAAAAGAGATTTTCCATTCTATGCCCTGGAGAAAACACTCCAGTCTGACCAATATCTCTCCATCAAGAGACCGTGGTTTCACTTTTGTCTACACCATCTTTTTACTTGGGTACAAGTGACTTCCTTTCCCCAGTCCTCCACTCCCCTCAATCAAACAGGGATAACACAGAATGTTTTGTCCTCTGTAAAGTAAAACTGCTACAGGAAAAACCAAAACATGTATTATTTTGCTTTTGACCAGCTTCATGCTGCATCACCCAAGATCCAAACACTCTGCCATCCCTGGCTGCAACCAAACCAAAGCAAAAAGTAAAACCACACAGAGGATGAGTAATTAGGACTTTGGAATCAACTGAAAAGCATCAATTCTCCAAAGGTTCTTTTCAGACTAAGCTCATTTGCTGATATCACTTTGAACAGAAATCATGGAGAATGCACACAGTCCATCACCAGAGACGGTGCTCCTTCCTCTTTAAGAGGCGCTCCCACACAGTTCTCTCCACTTCTAAAGGCTTAAATATTAAATATCATTCAGTCAAGTCATAGTGGGGGTCCATGCTTGACTTCATTCCTCTCTTAACAATGTCCTCAGGCCAGGAATTCAGACACTTAATAACTTCCCTGGGCTGAGAACTCTTCACCTCGGGCATGCTCTGCTCTTATCTACAGCTGGAAAGGTTCCTATTCATGCCATGGTCTGCTCTGGCCATGGCACTCCTTGCTCCACTGACTTTCTCCTGCATTATCCTTCAGGTTCAGATTTCCCACCCTCACCTGCAGGTCCACACACACTCTTTTTCTGGTACCTTCCTACTCCCTCTCACTTTAGCTTTCACCCTCCAGTCCCAAAGCCCTCTGTCCCCTTTTCCTACCCTAATTTTCATGTCTCCTGTACCACCCATGCCAAGGCTGATCCCCAGATCTCTATGGCTCTGCTGTGGTGACCTGTCTTGATAAAGGATCTTTTACTCAGCCTCTCACTGTTAATGTTGAAGGGCCTAATTTCTAACAGTTTTCCACCCTCTTCTCACACACATTCAGCTTTCCAAGAGCAGTTCCAGTGACTTGTGAGCAGTAGCTGGAGCTCCACATCCACAAGCAGGTTTCTACTCTTCCTTTACAGCATGCTGAGAGCACAAGCACTGGTGATGTCTATCTCCTCCAAACAGTTACATTTACAAAAAAATTCAGAATTGGGACCAAAAGGGTAAGCACATTCTTGTCCCCTGCAATCAGATAAAATAATAGAAACATTAAGGTTAGAAAAGACCTCCAAGATCATTGAGTCCAGTCATTAACCCAGATAGGAGCCATTCCCTACCAGCACAGTCTAAGAGATGTTCAAGCCGCAGTAGAATTTATACTCCTCAAGAATTATTCTCTTCAAGAAGCCAGTTCTTGAAATATATGGTTAGCAACTCCTGTTTAAAATAAAGTTACAGCAAAAATAACTTTGCCAATGCTTTTGGTTTTCTTTGTAGATGGAACAGGCCTTTAGCACAGCCAGTTTTTGTGCTGCTTCCTCAGATTGCTTCTAGGTTCATTAAGTTCCAGCTTCATGAAGAAAATGGTAGCATTTAATTTATGGGTACAGGGGAAGGAGGATGAAGTAAGCAATAAATCCAGTAACAGCAGTGTTACCGCCAGCTCTTGGCAAGCCAGTCCCAAGGAGCACCCAGATTGCAGTCCAAGATTAGCACCTATATCCTGATGCTGTCCACAAATCAGCCCCTCACTCCGTGCCTCAGTTTCCCTGACCACAACAAGATGATGCCAACTGTGAAGATAATTTCTGTGCTATTTGCCAGAAAATAGGAAACTGATTGCTTTAAATGGGTTATTTGTGACTTACGAAGCAAATATGAGAAAATTAATGAATTTTCTGCCTGTTTTTGTCTCTTTTTATTGCCTTCGCAATGCTGAGAGAAGTGACTAGAAGGTTCTCTGGACAAATCAATGAAACTAACA
This sequence comes from Scytalopus superciliaris, assembly GCA_013400415.1. NCBI lineage: Eukaryota > Metazoa > Chordata > Aves > Passeriformes > Rhinocryptidae > Scytalopus > Scytalopus superciliaris. The sequence goes on along the minus strand of VXBX01003249.1, from coordinate 10,502 downwards.
CCCAACAAATGACCTTTTCTCAGTGTCTCATAAGTACCTGTCAACTTCAGGAGTGCCACCACAATTAAACGGAGAGATTTAGAGCCAGACTATTCATTAGAGAGCAAACTATTATTCTAGAGGTTTAAATGAATTGGCCAGTGGCCAGCCTTCCTTACTGCTTAGGTACCACTAGGAAAATGGAAAGTGGCTGCTATTTGGCTTGCACAAAAGCACAGAAAAGGGTGGGGGGAAAGTCTTTTAAGAGGAACAAGAACTAGGCTGTTCAACTGCCGATGGTCTGACATCCTCAAAAGATGGCACAGAGGGTAAGCAGATACACAGTACAATCAAGGCACCATGAAAGCAAGCAGAAGTCTTTAAATACCAGAGATGGCCTCTATTTTATGGCATCACTAACAATCAACCAGCTAAGCAGACTATAATGAATGAAATAAAAAAAATAAAGAGTCTGGGAAAGTGCCTCAATAACACCAATTTTCTTTTCTACAGTAGATACTATTCACTTGCCATCTGCAGTTCTGAATTAAAAGCTAAATAATCTTCTCTGATACGTCTCACATTTGCTAACACTTCAGAGTAGGACTTACAAACCTTACCTGAATTTTGCTTACCCTGCTAAGGCACCCTAAGTTAGTTCTGGATTACTCTGCAAATACACCAGAATCTTACAATTTACCTTCTTCAGTGTCTCCATGAAGACAACAATTAAAACTGTGCAAGTCAGTTTTCTCTCAGAAAGTATGAAGCTACTTGGACAGAAATAATTTTTAATGTCTCTTTGTGCATGAGAAGCACTACAGTGGCACATCATTTTCTTTTTCATTAAAGCTGGCTTTAATGCTTGCAAACAGCCCTTGGAGAAATATTCTAACACAATCTCAGTCTCTGCAGCTTCCATTTTACTGGTGGTGATTATGGTCAACTTTGTCAGGCTATGGAATCAGAGAATGGTTTGGGTTGGAAGGGACCTTAAAGATCTCCTATTTCCAATGCCTGCCATGGGCAGGGACACCTTGCACTAGATCAAGTTGCCCCAAGCCCCGTCCAACCTGGCCTTGGACACTTCCAGGGATGGGGCAGCCACAGTTTCTCTGGGCAACCTGTGCCAGGGGCTCACCAGCATCACAGGGAAGAATTTCTTCACCATACCAAATATAAACCTTTCCTCTTCCAGTGTGAAGCCATTCCCCCTTGTCCTGCCACTATGTGCTCTTGTAGTCTCTCCTATTGAGTCTAATACAGAGAAATACTGTGAAAAATCCTCAGGCACTTGGATTACTGACTGAATTTCCACACCTTCCAAAAAGTTTTCTTGGGTGAAATAACCTCTTTTTGCAGACGGCAAAGTCTGAAAGATGGAGTTGCTATTACTTCACCATTACATCTCTCTACAGACTTCAATGTTTTAGCTACTACATAAGCAAGTGGCTCAATTTCCATTAAAACAGAGAGTTGCCTACCTTTCCATACCCCATTTCCTTGCCAGTGACACAAAAAAGGCAGCTGAATTTCCTGCTTCCCTACTCCTCTGCCCTACACTGCAAGATTTTGCAGATCACAAAGCCAACAGCACTTTCCACACTCTGCTCCTCATGTCTGTGCCTCACGTTCTGCCCTCCACATCTCAAGTGGCGGGTTCACTTGTGTTTGGGTTGTGTTATCCCAGCATAGGTGTTTTATCAACTTAGTTTGCTGGGGAAGAGGCCCTGACAGATGCCATCTCCCCCTTGGTTTTGCAGGAGGTTTCTGCTGCGTTCTACCCCTCTTATTTACTCATCAGGCCGTTTGAAAACTCCCTGTTTTCGGGCACCTCGGAGGAAGCTCGTGGTTACTTGTGGCTTTCCAAAAAGGAAGGCTGCATTTCAGATGACACACAGTAAAACAGTCTGACCATGTGTAAAAATAAGATTATACTGCACAGCCCACGGTTCCAAGTAGCCCAGCTTTGCCACAGATAAGGCAGATGGAGGAGGCTTAGGATGCAAATTGAGCACTTTTTCTTCAAAAATTGCCCAGCTGCTGAAGGTGCAAAAGGCAGAGTTTTAGGATAAGCTTTATGGTGCAATTTGTTTCCATCACACTCTGCTTATGATGATTTAGCTGAGTGGATCCAGAATCTGTTACAGTAAAACAGGTCAGAGTGGATATGGGAAAAGATATTTCCATTCTTCAAAGGCAGAAAAACAATTTTTCATCTTTTCTGACTGGATACAGTTAAAGAAGATTACAGCTGGTATGATTGCTTTTGGCAGCATAGTGTTTGACCTATAATTCTGTAAAAATATAACTAACCCTTCAGATATTGACTGTCAGGAATTTTCCCCCATGTGCTTTTTGTTCTTCTCAGCCTACTTTATATGGAAAATTTACCATATTATAGATGTGCATATAAAGATTCCTTGGCCTATTTCATGAACAGACAGAACAGATTAAACTAAACAGAACATAACCACAGCTCAAAACTATGTGTGGTCATAGAATCACATAATGGTTTGGGTTGGAAGGGACTTTAAAGATCATCTCGTTTCACCCCCTGCCATGGGCAGGGACACCTTCCACTAGACCAGGTTGCTCCAAGCCCCATCCAACCTGGTCTTAAACACTTAGGCAGAAATGCCTCCTTCCCCATGAACTGTGCAGTGGAGGGGACCATCTGTGCACCCAGACCAGCCTGGTGCAGACGTGTTGACAAAGCTCAGAGGAAACAGCCATCCTGCACAGACACTTCTTGCTCCCACCTCAACAAAAAGGGAGGGAAGAAAACCAGGCTCTGAACGCTGTTTCCCAGCACTGCTGCTTTGGGTGGCTGTGGTAGCCTTTGGAGAAGTACCATTGCTAGCACATAAAGGTAAATTAACTCTCTCATGTCTGTGAAGGAAGGGAGAATATATAAAGTCCAACATCAGCTTTGCATTAGCCCAAGTTCAGCATTATCTGCTCCTGCTCCAGGTGCAGCCTGTGCTTTAGGGAACCCCTAAAGCACTGATTGCCAAGAGCTGGGAGGACACAGGGACTACATCGTGATTTTTGGTGGCAGGTTGTTGCTGACAAAGATCTTGGCACACAATGGGAAAGGGAGGTTAATGCAGCCAAGCCCTGAACAGGCCCCGTGCAACTCCTTCCTTGCCGCTTTAAGTTTAACTTTCTCTGTTTGCTTTTTAATTTAATGTATTCTTTTGATCTCTCCTCTCCTTTCTCTTGTCTCCCTGAGTTTGCTGACACAGGAGAAGCATGACAAGTTCAGACAGGCTAACCTACTTTTTTCTTTTTCTCTTGTACATGTTAACATTCCCACTCTTCTACCCAGCATATGAAAGCTTATTGCAAGTATCATTATAATGATACTTTCAGTCCCCTGTGAAGTAATTCCCCCAACTGACAGGTGAAGAAACTGAGACACAAAGAACTCTTAAATTAGTTGCCCCTCAAGCTTACAGAGGAATCCAGCAACACAAGTGGAAATGAAACAGGCTTCTGTTTTTCTTGGTCCCAATCTACATAAAATTATTATACCTCCACCCAGCACGGGTCTGTCAAATACCTCCACTTCTAAATAGAGTAATAGCAAAATTTTAGGTATCAATCACACAGGTTTACACATTTTTATGGCTTAATTGCAGCCAAGGAACTCTCATCACCATGTCCTGGGTGCCTTCATTCTGTGAGCTTGTGTTCAAGGGCTCCAGGCTGCCTCTAAGGCTCAGGGTATGTGTTAATGGCTACATCTCACCTGCTTTCTGTAGCCCAAAACCTGTACTCAGAGTGAAACTGAGTTTACACATTAAGCCACTTAGTCTGACCCAGTTTTTTATATTTAGGCTGAGTTTCCAAATGCACTGACCTGATTTCTCTGTGTGCACTCACGTTTGGGAGTTTCAGCTGGAGTCGGGCAGGTTGCACCATCCCTGGAAGTGTCCAAGACCAGGCTGGACAGGGCTTGAAGAAACATGGTCTAGTGGAAGGTGTCCCTGCCCATGGCAGGGGCTGGAACTGGATGATCTTTAATGTCCCTTCCAACCCAAACCATTCTGTGATCCTGTAAGTCCAAACCCACATGCAACTGAATTTCATCCTAACCATGGATATCACTCAGCCAAGCTGTTTTCCCTCTTTGTATGGAGTAATTCAGTGCTAAGCCCTGAGCTTGACTTTACAGAGATTAAATTTCCAGTTATGACACTGATGAAAATTCAATATCCATCACTCCGCCCACGATACAGAATCTTCTTCAGTATTAACAAACCTGAACTTTCAAAAGCAAGTATACCTTGAAAATTAGTCTAAAATTACTTGAATTCAGATATTGACATCTTTGAGGTTAATATTTTCCATTATGTTCTTAGCAACAAATCATGCTTTTTTTTATTTTATGAAAGCTGAAACTGGCACATTATCTTGGAGCTCAGTCTTAAAGGCAAAAAATCCAAATACTACAAGGAGTGAATGATAAAAAGAAAAGTGAACTTTGGACTAATCATATGATGTCTACACCGGAGCACTCAGAATAATCAAACATTAATTTCTGAGGTAAGTTACTTGAGCACTATTTAAATCCCTGTTTAGATGCTTCATTTCACAATCAAAGTGACTTAAGCTAGGTTTCACTAAATTTAGTTTTGAAGCGAATCAAGTTTAAACAAAATCATTTTCCACCAGGAACAAGAGTGACCACCCAGGGGCTCAGTACAGTTTAATGCATTTTATCTACTTGTCATTAGTTTAATATTAATTAACTTCTGACCATCCCAGTGTAGGCAAGCCCATAGTTCTTTACATCTAGATGTGCAATAATGCTCCCTTTCAGTTCAGTTCTATTTCAGTTCTAATGTCTAATTATCTTGAACACAGCGACATCCACACCACTCTAGAAAGAAATCAATCCTCCCTTGGCTCTGAGCTATAAATGCATGTATTCCATAATCAGACTAACAGAACAGACATATGGGATTGTACATCTGGGGAGCAGATGAGAGAACATCTCATATATTAAGTTATTTTGCAACCATCTCTCTCAGACCCAGCTTTAGGTATTTCTCCTTTGTTTCCATGCTAGAAAACTTGACTGATGTTTCCGGTTTATAAGATATTAAATAATAACCTCTCAGTTGCACTGGAATGCTTTTCACTCCTAAAATCTCCCACTACACCTTATACATCTTATCTACAGTGTTTCTTTGACACGTTAGAACTCTCTGTTCCTGCCATCAGCCCTGGGACTCATTTCTCCCAACACTGACACATGGCTGCCTCTGAGCACACAAACTGAGCACACAAACACCTTTCTGGGACAGACAGCAAAGGATGAAAAATCACAAGACTTCCAGAGCAGCAACAGGACATAAAGCAACTGTGAACTGGATTCAGGCATGTCTTCAGTGCTGATGGCTCTGAGGGGTATAAAACCCAAGCACAGCAGCTCCTCAGGAAGGCACTTGGCTCCACTGAGGGAAATTTTAATTATTCTGTTTTAATTTCTAAATATCCACACCTGCCCAGTGGGTGCCATCCCACATGGCAGGGAGAAAAGACAAATACAATGGAAGGCCATAATGATGTGAAGATGAAACAGAGTCTCAGAAGGAGCCAGAGTGGTCAGAGTAGAAACCTTCATCCTGTCCCAAAACACCCTCTGCATTAACAACTGAAGACCTCTTCCAAAACCTGGATTTCATGCAGGAATACACATAAGGCACCAAGCTGCTCACATCAGTTTATACCTAAAACACAAAAGCAAAGCGGCAACACAAGTGTGGAAGAAACACCAAGATTTTCAGGTTTCCCTCCAAGTTATAGACTACCCTGTATTCTCTCATGTCAATTAAAAATGCAATCTTCATGGAAAAAACGGGGAAATAACAATTTGGGCAGTCTTCTCCAGTGATGTGCTCCAAAAAATCCCCAAAAGGTGGGTTCTATCCAAAATTAGTGTTATCAGAGAGAGATAAATTGGATCCCAAGCTGTGGTGCTGTATCACAAGGGGGGCTGGTACTGTGTATCACTTAAACCTTAGTATTTCTCCCTCTCTCCTTCAGGTTTTCCTTGGAGGGCCAAGAAATAATTTACAGAAGCACAGGGTCTTTCCATGCCAAAACTGCCTTTCCTTCTCTCCCTCCTTCTGTTTTAGGAGAGTGGCAATGCTCTGAAAAGACTGGATCTTGTTTGACTTTACTGCTATTGGGGGCAAAGTGAGAGGAGTGAGACCCATAAACACAAAGTTGTCAAGATACAAGGAGCCTACATGCTTCAATGCCCAGTCCTGGCTGCTTTGTTCCCTGAGAATAACCACTATCTTGGTGGTCATATACATATCTATGTATGTATGTATATATATATATTATTTTTTTTTATGCATCTTTGCCACAATGAAGAAAGTGGAGGTGGGAAAAGATACCAATGGACCATTAATTTCCTATAGTGCAGCATCTCTTTGTCCCTTATGTAAATCAAAATTATGCTCATTTCTACTCTGAATTGATGCCTCCTGCTCTACTTTTCCCCTCTACAGCAGTAGGTGCTACAGAAATGCCTCTGAGTGATTCCCTGCACAAAATCTTTAGGGGAAATAAAACAAACATTTATTGCTGCACAACATAGACCCATTCAGAACCCAAATCACATGGCCAGTAAAAAGATTTAAATATAAACTTTGAATTCAGGGCAGACCAGTTGAAGTTTCACTAAATTCAGCTATCCCAGGCTAATTTAGTGCTTTTTGTAGCAGCAGCTCCCAGCAAGTCACCTGGAAATCTCATGCACTTCAGCTCCAGAGCTCTCTGCATCCCTCTGAAGCCTGACCTTCCCAGCTGGCCTCGCTGCCCTGACCCACAGCAGTAACCCGAGGGCAGGTACTCCTGGGTCAGCAGTCTTGAAGAATGAGCCTGAATTTCCAAGGAAAGCAGTAACTTTGCTTTATGTGAACTCATGTTGCGATAAAGCTCCTTAAAGCTGCCTCTGCTCTGCTGCAGAACTCAATGAACTCCAACCTGAGCAGCCTGAATTGCGGGAAACCATTCCATAGCATCACCATCATCACAGTGCTGATCCAGGGTTCACCACCTTGTGCCTCCAATCTGATCAAAAGCCCAAGATAGGTGGGAAGAGAGAGTCCATAAAACACTGTACCATGCTTCCATGCATCCCAAGGACTTGGTACCAGTCCAACAAAGTTTTTCAGCAGAGCTCTCCAGAGCCCAGGGCAGCACAGGATGCTCAGCCTTTCTGCAGGGAACTGGGAAGCAACATGTTTTTCCCCAGAGAAATCCTAGGGCAAGAGGGAAAGGCTCCAGCTACACAGGCAAGTCATGAGAGTAAACCCCACTGAGTGCAACAGAATAATGAAAGGGGCCAGGTCCTTAAACTCAGTATTAGTAGAGTTGAAATCTGTGCGTACTCATCATTTAAGTTTATATTTAAGTCTATAGAAAATTGAACAAAAAAGAATATGTGATACAACAAAATAAAATTAAATAAAAGAAAAATAACCCATCACACTCCCCATCACTATGGCCCCAAATGAGTTTCCAGCACAAAACCAGAGCCTTTGTCCATCCACATTCCACAACACAAATTTTCAGTGCTCAGATCCAAAACACTTTTAGGCCATCAAGGTGAGACTTTTCATTCAGGCTCCCAAACTGGGACGTCATTGTAAACGGTTTAGAAGCCCAGCAAATTTTAATATACATGGCAGGATGCGTGACCAAAGGGATTACCAAGAATGGCTCACCTGATTAGTTATACAAATGCCTGCCTTTTTTTTTTTCCTCTTTTAATCCAAGACCGTGCAGAATGCCAAATGGGAGAATGGAGCAGGGTATGTACTGGAATGTCTGAAGGCTACAGACTTGGGATTTATATTCCACGTTGAATTCATTGTTCTCTCCCCTACCCCCGCTGCCCTCTAAAATATGCTGCAGCCATGACAGAAATAAATTAGCCTGAGGTACAGGTCACACCTTCAAGGGCAGTAAGAATTCTGGGTAAAATCAATAGAGAAGATGGGAGTCTCTAACAGCTGAAGCAGAAAGAATGACGCATTGATGGCTTTACATATCCCCAGACAAAGGCACTTTGGAGAAACCCCAGTCCCTGCTGCCTTGGGAACACAAAGCTCGTTTTTTCAACCACCTGAACCCCAAGAGGCGACTCAGAAAAGCCCCATTTCTATGGAGATTTTGCATATCGATGCAGAAAATTCTATTTCTTTGCATCTCTGCCCGGGAAGGAGACCCAGATGCTGAACTCCAGCCCAGGTTGCAACTCTAAAACTTTTACAGAGAGCAGAATCTGCACTAAGCTTCAGCTCAAATTTTGCAGCCCTCTCCAACCTCTCAAGTGACTGCCTCAAACAAAAAAAAACCCTGAACTTCAGTGAACTCAGAAACAAGTCCAGGAAGCACCAACAGACACTAATATATGTGTTGCTTTCATTATTTCCACTTGTGATTTTAAATGCAATGGATAATATATTCAAAATCACATACATCCATTGATAGCCTTAAAACCTTAAAGGTTTTAGTATTTATGAATCCCAGTTCCTCTGAAATGAGGCAATATAAGATTTACAAGGATATGGATATATGAAGATTGATGCAGAAGTCAAGTGGTTTTTACTAAATGTCCCTATGGTGAGTTAAGTATTAACTCTCAAAGTGAGGCATATAACCTGTTCAGACACTTCACAGATCTCACAGGGTTCCTACAAGCTTTAAAGTCTGAGTTAAGATCCCTCAATACTTCTAAAAATAGAAGTTAAACTTCTCAGTCCCACAGGAGTTTTTGAAATTGCTACCCAGGAGGTTTCTCAATAGACAGAGCCAAAAGCTTTTCTCCTCTTCTGTCCCTCCCAGGCTTCTCCAGAGACAACTTTGGCTCAAATGCAGCAGGATCTAAATCCAAATGAACTCTGATTTTCTGCAAAGTCAGCAAGAAAATGTCAAATAAGTAACTCTCCCCTGACCTCCTTGTTTGTTTGCTTTTTTTAAACCCCCCTGACATCAACACATGTATTGTGCTTTGATCATTAGACTCACACTTCCACCTATGGCACAATAACTGTATTTGTACTTACATTTGTGGAGGCTGTGAGCAATATGGTAAATAGAATTGCTTTCATTTCCTCTGCTACCTGTAAAATAAATTAATTCACCATTAATATCAGTGCTGCCCTAAAGGATTGGGTTTTGCTTACAGTCACAGTCCCATGTCTCAAAAGATGCAGCAACACCTGCAGCAGTTCTCTGCCTTTTAGAAAAAATTAGGGTAAAGTCAACACCTTGAGGGAAAGTGTTTTACCATGAACTTGTAAAGATGTTATTAGGTAGACCACAGGCGTCCAGCTCCTACCTGGCTCATTCTCTTGCAGCTACTTCCATGTGTTAATCTTGGGGACAGAGAAAATGGGCAGAGAGGCACACTCAGGACATTCCCAAGAGTGTTTTGAGGCACATGATCTTGGTCAAACATTAGACAGAACAGCCTACACTGACTTGCCCTGCTGTTCCTTCGTTCTTCCCAAGGACAAAAGACCAGGGTGATAATGCACATTGCTGCCTGTGACACCTTAAAACACTGCCTGAGGTACTATTATGAGTTTTTGCCTTGCACTTCTACACCAGACATGAAAAAATACAGTCGTGCGTTCTGGCATCAGTGCTTCTTCCAAAGGGATTCAATGTCATCCAGTGCAGCTCTCTCCAAAATAAATCATCCCCTGTTTTACACTTGGTGATACAGAGTCCTGCCCAGTTTTGGAGAACATTCCAACAATCACAAGGGGACTTCATCTGCACGCATCACATTTAGCATCTGTAGGTCAAGAATGACCCATTATAGATGTGGGGACTGTACCAGCTGGCTCCCTTTTCCAAGGTACTTAGCCAGGGTATTTCAGATGGGTCTTGACATCCTGATGCTCAAAATGCTCTGAGCAATCACTGTCTTTAAAATAAAAGGCCTTACTAGGATGTGTAAGCACTGAAAACAGGAAGCTGCCTGAATGAACAGTTCCAAAAACCCAAGGGCTCCAGTTCTGCACATCCCAAGACAGAAACAGCCTCATAGCAAAGGTGGCTCCAGGTGATGGGATACAGCCCATTCCTCACCTTCTGCTTCCTCCATTCAAATTTCACCTCTGCCTGTTGATTATGGCTGGTTTCAGACCACACATCTCCATTTCAAAGAGCAGAATCTTACATGGAACTTGGGAGACACACACTGTAAGTTTTCCCTCATTTAAATTGTTCAAGAAACCCCAGGATTCAGCACACAAATGAAAGACAGAAGATGAGGCTACACACATTTGCAGCTGCTCCACTCTGGAGGTAAGTGAAACATTAGAAAGACCTGGGCCTTTCCAGGAACTATGGAATTCCCCTCCTTGTTGTAAAAATAAAGAAGGATTTAAATCCAACCAATGAACAGGAGTAGACTTACCTTGGAATGGCATGGAAGTTGGAGGAAGATATCTCTGTATATAGATATGAAGATCATATATTTA
>VXBX01003247.1:58783-132355 GCA_013400415.1 Scytalopus superciliaris | reverse complement strand
CAACCCCTGTGTCTAATGCCCAGCCTAAACCTGCCCTGACACAGCTTCAGGCCATTCCCTCGGGCCCTGTCCCTGGTCACCACAGAGCAGAGCTCAGTGCCTGCCCCTCCTCTGCCCCTCACAGGGAAGCTGTATCTGCAATGGGGTCTCCCCTCAGTCCCCTCCTCTCCAGCCTGAACACACCAAGTGCCCTCAGGCTCTCCTCAGCCGCTTCCCCCGCAGGCCCTTCCGCAGCTTCGCTGCCCTGCTTTGGGCACTCCCAGAGCTCACATCTCCCTCACACTGTGTGTGCCCCCTCTGTGCCCGCTCTGTGCCCTCCCTGTGCCCCCTCTGTGCCCTCCCTGTGCCCTCTCTGTTCCCCCTCTGTTCCCCCTCTGTGCCCTCCCTGTGCCCCCTCTGTGCCCGCTCTGTGCCCTGGCTTCCTCTGGGGAACAGGAGCAGCACTTCCACAGGCGGTGTTTTGTTGTTAGGAACTGTGTCTTTCCAGGGCAGGTGGATGATACGGTGGCCGAACCCATGTAGGGCAATGAGCAAGGCTTTGTCAGTGTAGGGCAAGATATGGGAATGAATCTTTTTTTCAGTATTTAAATACCTGTGTGTGACTGCTGTTGAGTAGACCAAAACTTTTCTTTATGTCTGAGTTGATGCTCAGACTCAGGAAGACTGGCCCTGCAATTGCTACTTTGACTATCCACAGTGAGAGAAAGGTTGACAGAAAGTAGAAGAGTGTTGGTTGTTTTCATTACTTGTCTTTTTTCTTTATTTCTCCCCCCCTCCCCCCTTTTGTTTGGTTTGGTTCGGTTTTTGGGGGCTTGGTTGTTTTTCTTTCGAATGTTAGGATTTTTTAATATTTGTCTTGATTTGAGTCAATAATTAAGGGTGTGTTTGTCTCTTGGGAAAGCACTGGGCCCCTGAAAAATGAGCTAGTTTGAAGGGATTTGACTGCGTCTATTCATGGGCTAACAGGTTAATGAAAGTGTAATTAGAATATACCCAGTCTTCATATTTAGTCTTTTCTTCTATGAAGATAATGACTTGGAGTTACCCACATAATTACTATTGATTGCAAAAGGGGCTGCAGTACACGATAGCTTCAAGATTTTGAAACTTAATACAAAGGAATTACTTCATCCCAAATCTGTGGACATTTATCAAGAAACAATTAATGGCTTGTGAAAGAAATGATACATCCCTGAAAATGGTTGAGTTATGAGATAAAAGTCTTACAGTCCCAGAGGGCTGTGGACAAAGTCTGGAGTGAAAAAAGAGAGGGAGAATGACTTTTATGTTCCAGTCATCAAAAACTAAGTGCCCAAGTCCTTTTCCAGGAAATAATTTTTGAGGAGCAGGCTTTCAGAAGGAGCCCAGAAGGACAACCAGACTTTTTGCCTTGTTTTAGTGGGTCAAATCTCATGACAATGCTGTGGACAGATAAAGAACAGACAAGGTGCTGGCAGGCAAAACTGATACACAGCTGAGGTGATGCTAACATCCCCTAATTGGTTTGCTACTTGAGTTTCCCCTTATTTTTCTTTGGCAAGAGACAATTTTCCTGAAATGATGCATGTGGGACTCAAGTGTTGTTCTGAATGTGGGCTTGCTTCTCGCTGCCCACTGTGCAGCACCAATTTACACACTGAGATAAGGTATTTCCATTTCTTCCCTCTAGTTTGTGCAAAGCAGGGAGCTGGTGGTAACCCACACCAGGCTGGCTCCCCAGTCAGCAAAACTTTACATCATTTCCCCCCTTTGAGGCTGTGGGGCTTGTTTTTATGGCAAGACTCATAAGCCTCAATATTTTTCTTTGCTATCACTACATAAATTCCTCCTGTAGATTGCAGTCTGCTGACACAACTTAATGCTATGCAGATTACAATTATGCAAATGATTATCACAATTATTGTTTGATGCAGACTTGCTAACCAACCAGTAAGGGAAAATTCAAAATCACATAATATTTTTTTCACCACCTCTCTTTCATCAAATTTTTAAGATCTCTACTTGATTTAGGAACTTGTTTTATTTGATCAGGTTGATGATTACAATAACTGCATGCTGTTTGAACTCAGTTAATCATCTCCAATCCATTCTATGCACCATTATGCAGTTTGCATATACTGCCATGTTCCTTCATCAGGACTTGACAAGATTTGGGGTAAATCCACTTCCCATGGGTAATTTTCACATGGTAATTTTATTCCCATTGCAGTTGTAGTCATACTTGCACAATAGTTTGCATTTGCTTCAACCCATATTCCCAAACCAAATACTTTAGTGTCCTTCAGTGTATGTTTCACCCGTCTAGATAGGCATTCTACTGTAGCTCTAGGAGCTCAATTGAGATCTAATGGCAAAATTCCCCAGTCTAAAGGATTTTCAGCCGACTTTGGTAATGGTACACATTCTGGAACACTGCCAGGTTTGTGGGTTCTCAGGAAGGATTGGATAGGTTGTAGGACTAGATTTCCTGGGATCATTGCACGGCAACAACAACATATTATGAATACTTTCAATTCTAGCATTTTGAGATCTGTTTAACAAGAAAAAAATCACTAGCTTTATGTAAATACAATAAAAAAAATGATAAATGGATGAAGGTCTACTATTAGTAATAAAAGTCCTTGTGGGCAATGTAAAAGCTCCCAGGCACTTCCTTCAGTCAAAGCACAATTCATTTACTATATTTAGTTGTAGTTTAAGATCTCCAACTTGTCATGTTATCTTGTTCAGCTATCAAGCCCCTGTTTACATGATTGTAAAGCACCCAGGAGTTAATTCTGTCTGCCTTTACAGCTGTGTATGTCTCCAATACCACACCATAAGGACCTTTACACTTTTCCTGCAAGGATTCATCCTTACAGGTCTAGGCACAGTGTCTCCCGTTTGAAAGCTGTGGACGGTCCCACCCAAAGGAAGCCGGGGGTCAGCTGGTTAAGATAACTACACAGAAAGAAGAAAACAGAGAAAAAAATGAGAAATAATAGATAAGTTCTCAACATGTTATTACATTTCACGTGTGTTTGATCACCTTTTGTCACTACAGTGTCAATTTGATATGATCTGCTACACAGAGTTTCAAAGGGGCTTACTCCCTTCCCTAACACATGAGGTGATTCAGATTCTGGATTCTCAGTAAAACAAAATCTCTTCACTTCATGGGGGTTTCTTGACACAATTTGGCAATTTGTCTTCTGAGAGTCTGATTCATCCTTTCTATTCTTCGACTAGATTTTGGTCTCCAAGGGGTGTGCAGACCCCATTTGAACTGAAAGAAGCCCACTGTCTGAAGATAAACCCTCTGAAATTCCAAATCTAGAAATTATTTCCTCTAGCAAAAATTTAACAACCTCCCTGGCTCAACTGGTGCAACAAGAGAAAGCCTCTGGTCATGCTCAAAAACTATCAACTAGAGCAAACAGATATTTGTAACATCCACATTTAGGTAACTCAGAGAAATCTTTTTGCCAGTATTCCCCTGGAGTTATTTCACTTTTTACCTCTTCCATAGGGGTTTTCTTTGTTAGTAAATCCACATGGAACTGCATCTTTGGCCCTATAGCATGTCTTTTGATACTACTTAACATAACATCTGTTTTAATGTGAGTTCCTTCTTCCATCATTTTAGTGTTTGTGAGTCCTTGTTCAGTCAAAGTGTGTGAGCCAGCACAGGCAGGCAGGCAGGCGGGATAACCAAAAATCCACAGCTAAACCACAGAGCAAATGTATTTCCATTATCTCACTAACTGAGGAATCCCTGAAGCAACCCCCAGATGGAGACACAGGCCCTGTTAAACCCAGTCCATGCCAGAGGATCACCAGCTGCTGTTCACACCGGTTCATCAAGGGCTATTCCCAGCTGCAAGGTCACTTGAGGCGATTTACAATCCTCCTTGCCTCTCTTCTGCTTTTAGCTCCTTTCTCCCGGCACAAAGTTGTCCACCAACCTTCTGATTTTCTTTTCCCAAACATCTCAGTATTTCTGCCAATTGGTCTTCTTTCACCCACATACTGCAGCAGTGACATTGTTATTGTAACCTCACACTGCTTACTGGAGCTTTCCCCTAAAATCTAGTGCCAACTGTATAATAAAAAGCATGTTGAACAACATCCTATTATCCCCACCTTCCAGATGCAAGTTTTTCCATTTACAAGCCACTTCACACAAGTGCTCATTAAAGGCTGACAGAGATTCTCTACCTCCCTGCTTTACCTCATACAACTTCACAACATCCCTTGGTTTTTCTGCTCCATTCTGAATTCCATATAGAATAAACATTTGATATATTTTTCCTTTTTTTAATCTAACATCTTCATTCAGATTCCACTCAGGATCTTCTTTAGGAAGAAGCTCATTGGCATTTGGTATTCCCACTCCCCTGATTTTCTGATATAGCCCCTTGATTTTTTCTTCATCCAGTTCCTCCTTTGTTTTTTTTCCAAAGCTGTCCTTCCATTTCATGAGTAAATAAGTATTCTAACAAAGCTTGTATATTTCCCCAGTTGTGGTTATGTGTCATCATCAATTAATCATACTATATATCCCATCCGGATTTTTACAGTAAGATCCAGTACTGTGTTTCCAATTCAATAAATCAGAGATAGTAAATGGTACATGCACATAGATGCTTTCCCCTCAGGTCTCATAGTTTGTCTTCAAGGACCCTGAATCACTGATTTACTCTGTTCTCTTCCCCTAGTTCTGCTGGACACAAGACTTTCTGATTTACTCCTTTGTCTAACCTTACCTGACATAAGTTCTGTCAGATTCCTCCTCACTTTCTGAATCAGAGTTTTTAGGACCTGACAGAGCATCCACCAACAATTCTACATGTTCACCATTGTTGCCAAATTTATCAGATTTACATTTCACACCACAGATTCTTTCACTGTTTTTACCCCTTTTCTCAGTTTCTGAATATATTCCAGTCTGATGTTTAAAGTTCACTAATCTACGTTTTTTTCTAACATCACAATCATTCCTCAAAGAGAAAAATAAATCTACATGTGAAATTTCATCCTGTTTCTAATTTATTTGACCAAATAATATTAATTTTAAAATTTGAAGTATTAAACTCCCATTTTCTGGCCATTTTTCACTATCGTCCAAATTATACTGTGGCCACCACTGATTACAGTACCTCTTCATTTCATTTTTTGTCAGAGGATGCCCTCCAAACTCATTCCAATGCTTCTGGATGCATCCAAGTGGGGAGCAAAGAGGACTTCCTTTAGAAACAGAGGCACCCTTTTTGATACTGAAAAAGAACCTTCTAAATCAGTGTTTCATACACTACAAAATCCAAAGGCATACTACCAAAAATACCAATGTATCAAATTTACCATGAACAAGGATGTGTGTCACCAAAATGTAAAAACAAGATATATGCTACTGCTTCATTATCTTCAAGATGTGTCTCATTCAGAGGCCAAGTCTAAGCCCTGCTGCTTCTTTACAAATCCCCAATCACCCCCTTTTTGTCGGAGGAATAGCTCTATATAGCACTGCACTGTTGAGTCACTGGTCATCCCGGCTGCAAGGCTGGTTGTTCAAAACCCGACAATAAAAGGGTCAGTGTGCACTGGAGTTCACCTGGCTGAACCCTGTTGCCTAGAGAGATCAGTTGATCCAGGCAAGGCACTAGAGCCATCCCATGTGGGTCACTAAAAACCGTGTCCCAAATGTGGCCTCACTGCCTGCTGCACAGCACCAATTTACACACCAAGATGAGGTATTTCCATTTTTTCTTCTAGTTTGTGCAAAGCAGGGAGCTGGTGGTAACCCACAGCAGGCTGGCTCCCTGATCATCAAAACTTTACACGATTCATACATTTTAGTAAACAAAGAAATCACAGTTCATAATTCTACAAGTAACATAGTTCTCTTATGGGTTATAGTATTCTTCCTTCGATTGGTTAAATGCTTCTCTCGCTTCTCAGCCTCATTAGTCTTTCTCTGCTTTTGAGTTGGTGGGTTTCTTGACTCACTGGGCTGTGAGTCAATGGCCACAATCTCCTCCTGCCGGAATTATCTTCTACCCAGTTAGAGCAGATTTCTGCCCAGTTGCTGAGTTGGCTTTGTTAGTTTCTTGCCTTTTTTGAGAGTTCTGCCAAATGTCCTTGTGGCCCATACATTCTGTATTCTTTGTCCCCACTATCAGCACTAAATCCCTCTCCCTAGGTCTGAATTCATTGAAGCATGCCAAACCCCAAATATTAACAGGGCAATTCTACCAATAAGTAATTTATCTTTCTAACACCTGGACAGCAATAAGAGCAGAACAGTTTTTCCCCTTCCCTGGCAACTGGATTTGAAAGCTCTCAGTGGACTGGGACTAAACGATTCGTTGCTCCTGTTTGCCTCCCACCAAAAGCTTCAGAAAAAAGCTAGAGGGCAGCTGATGACAGCATCACTGTGGAGCATGAGGAGGGTGCTCATTAACTCCAGGATCAAGAGAGACCACATCATTCCCTAAAATCTGTTGAAAGGAGAATGGCACCAACAGTAATGCAGAAAGCATCTCTGCCTAGAGGCCAAGTGTGCTTCTTTTGGCAAGATTACAGTGAAGAAGAGGATGGTAATAAGGAGGAAAAGAGGTTCTTAGCCTTGCTGTCCCTTTTATATACAATTCAAGGCAATTCAGCCTTCCCAGTTAACCAGCATGTTAGCCTCAGAGCTGCAATTTAGAATACTTTACAGGTCAGCAAGAATTTAGAGATAGGCCTTTTCTCCTTGAATCAGACCTGCTGGACAAACCTACTGCTTCTCTCAACGTGTGCAGTTTGTTTCTTCCTGCATCTATATCCTGCACATGCAAACCAAATTCATTACAAACCAAATCTATTCAAGTGATTGATTGCTCAACACCCCTTTTCCCCCCACTCCTTTTTCTTTACTTAGCAGACCCATTTGCTAGGATGTCTCATTCGAAGTGTCCCAGAAGGCTCTCATTGCTGATATATTATGATTTGGCTTGACAGATGACAGAAAGTGAAAGCTCACTCTACCAAAATGTCCTATGGAAGTTGTCAGGTCACTTGTGTTCTCAGACCACTGATATGTTTCCCTTTGCATAGGTATCTTGTGATACCTCCAGTGCTATGAAGCTGTGTGATTGTCTCAGCTGATGAAGTTAAGAATCTTATCCTCTGGAATAATTTAATAACCATTCAGTATAACAGCGTTTGCAGTGTTCATTCAAAATTTACTGAGGTGTGTTTCCTGGGCTTTTCTTGTGCTTCTTGTATTGCTGTCAGTACATCTTTACACCCTCATTTTGATGATAAGCAGACTGAAAATCTCATCCACCATCATCACCTCTTTTGGGGCTGAATTGCTCAGAAAACCTATTCCTGCATTGCAGTTACCTGTTTCATAGTAAGTGTGTCTGTGCATTACAGGTTTTAGATCCTGGAACATGGTTTCCTGCATTACCCTCAACCCTCTTCAGGCAGATGACTTTACACCTATCTCAAAATCTTAGCTGAAGTATGATAAACAGTGAAGCTGATATTCTGTTTAAAGACTAGCAAGAAGAGCTTACTGTGCTAATTCCTGGGGGTTTGGATCTTTATTAATCTCTTGGTGTTCCACTCTGACCATTGGTTTACCTTCTGGATTTAAGAATAACCCTCCTCCTCTTAGAAGATGCTGTTAAGTACCACTGTTTGTCCATCAGTTTGTGTAGGAAATATCTGATATTTCTTTGTACCATACAAACACAACAAGCTGCTCTTTTTATCTCTGCAAGCCACATTTAAGGCGTTTTCTGCTGGGGCAATGGCTTTTGGCAACTCATTAGGAAAAAGCTTTTGCTCTGGTGTCAGGTAAAACCAGATACATCCTTCAGCCTCATCAGTCTATTAAATAGGAAAAAATATCTGTTAATCTAGTAATTGAAATGACATTGAGCATGCAAACAACTAGGAATTAATTACACTAATGAAAACAATTAAGGGAGGAAAATAAATCCATTTATAAGCAAGATGGCAATTTCTTCTTTTTGGTGCATTGCATTAAAAAGGTTGCATTATCCTGTTGGAGGATATGCTCTCACCTAGGGACAATGGCATCTGCTGCACGTCAGCTCAGCCACAGCTCAGTGCTCAGATGGGACGTAAAGGTGGGAGCTCTGACACTCCAGGCTTACAGAGTTGAGTTTGCTCGTGCTTTGTTCTCTGAATCCTCTGTGTTTTGGTGACAGCATCAGTAACTTTGTGCCATTATTATATCCTCAGCAGTAAGTAATAGAGTGAACCTTGCCATCAAACTCTAAGTCTCACTTTCACATTTACTTCAATAAAACCACTTTTCCTGATATATTTGGTAGGGGTTCTTCAAGCGGTCTAATTCCCTCCTGCCCTGTGACAACCTCAGTTGTGTCTACTTTCTGTGAAGCTGTCCATATGACTGGTTTGTTTCCCTGTTGGAAGCAGTGGAGGGTAGATGTTGCTCTATAGAGAGAGTGACTTTATTTAGACTCAGTAAAGACATGGTGTTGCTCTGGTATCAGAGACAATCAGGTTTGGGACATGCCAAGCTTACTGCTGGGTGGGAAAGGCTAATCCTGTGTTCATGCCCATGCCAGGTGCCCATACATCTGGAGTAGCTGCTGATTTAATGACCAAAATCTGTATGTTCAGCAGCTGAGTAATGAACCATTGTTCCAGCAAGCCATATTAACCAACTGCATTTTATACCTGTGCTATGCATCCAGTCTGCAGTACTGTCTAAGTTTCCTTCAGATATTTGCATGTGCATACACATATCTTTGCAGTTATGACAGGAACACAAGATTTAATTGAGGTATTGCTATTGTGCTTTGACTCTCCAATGTTAATTAACACAAATTAACTTTTTATTTCCCAATGAACATTTAGTGATGTCCTACACATCAAAATGTCAAGACGAGATTTTATGTTAGAAACTATGGGCTGGGAAAAGATAAAAACACACCTTTCAGAAGAGGCTGGAACACATAGCAAGCCTTTTCCACATGTTTAAATTCTTTTAGGAAATGTTTATGTAACTCTGATACAGATAGCGACCTCAGTATCACACAAACAAAACCCATATAAATGAACTTGGAACAGACGCTTTTGCTTTATAAACCAGGATACTGAAGTATGTGCAGCAGGAAGGGAAAGATTTAGTGTGTGGTGGTAGGAGCATGATTTGTGATGGCTCAGATGCTGAGCAAGGAAACCTACCCTAAGCAGGAGCCCTTTCAAGAGCCTAGCCCTGGGTGCCTTACTGTGGGATTTCAGCTGATCTGCCAAGGCACATTGGCGAGTCTAGATTGCAGTAGAAACAATTGTAGTAGAAGGGCAATCTTTGAGGTGTCTGTAAGAAGTGTGCTTCACTGTTTTCTTTGTGTCTATCTTGTATAGCTACTATACAGTCTTTGCAGGTAGCCATGTTGGGGATATTGACATAGTGGTTGTTGCTGGACACATGGAACCTCAGGTCTAGTGCAGGCCATGCTTGCTACAGGGTTTTAATACAGTGTTTTGTGTTAATCATCACGTCCATAATCTGGCACAGGACTTGGACATCCTCCTACTCACTCTCCTACCATAGGTCACCCAGCCTGGTTTTTGTGCTTTAATCTTGCTGCAAGTGGAGACCTAGGATGGTAACACTGAAGTGGGAGATCCAGGGCTGAGGGTTCAGCTCCTGAGGACATTCTTTGGCTCATGGTATTTGAGCTTCTGAAATACCCACTATGACAGGAGAAGGTGAGGCACTTTTGCAGCTTGTCTTGCTGACAGGTTGCAGGAAGGGTAACAAGGAGATGAAAGAGAGACCTCCTCCAAAAGCTTGGGTTTCAGGTCTCTATGTCAGACACTGTCTTTATCACCTGCTGCCTTTTTCATTGCTTTGAAAAACAGCAAGATTAGGAATCATGTAAAAGTAATTTTCACAACAACAAAGGCAGCATCTGCGAACTCTACAACATGAGGCATGAAAAATGGTTTTGCCAACCCTCCACCTCTCTCCTGCTGTAGAAGTTGTACTCCCTGCCTTGTGAGGGGAGAGTTCAGTGTCATGCCATGCTGGTGGCACATGGCACCACTGATAATTGGGTTATGAACAGCTTTTTCCACACTGCTCACTGAAAGCAGCTAGTGATACCTCTTCCTTCCTTCCTCCTAACAGGGCCAGGTTTGTGCTGACAGCCTGGAAGTTATTGCTTCTGCAGTTACCTATAGACACTTGGAATCAAACTCTTACCTGCTTATACGTTCTAGTAAACAACAGCCTCTAAGGCTTAGCAGATGTGCTTTGTGAGATGTTGAGCATCTTTTGGCTGTGTTGGGTTCCTCCTAAAAGGCATTGAGCATTAAGGGGATCTTTTGGTGCTCAGCAACCACTTGGAGTTTGCTCCACTGGCTTCAACATGAGTGTAAGGTCCTGGACACTCTACACCACCCTGCCCTGTGGGTCTGCAGCCCAAACTCACTCACAGTCCAGCCTCCCTGGGCTCAGGGCTGGGATTCTGTTCCCTGTCGTTAGTGTGATAAAGTTCACGATTCTGTGGTGTAAATATCCCAAAGACTGCTCAGCACAAAACCAGCACCCTGTCTGCTCTTCCAGTCTGCAAGCCGACAGAAACAGTTTCTTCTAAGGTTACTTTTTTGGACATCAATTGTAATGCAGTGATGTGTGCTGTCAAATGCTCTGGCTTGGATTTTTCTCCCATTCTGTAACAGAAATGACGTGCCAATTTTTCTTCTTGTTATGTGTTTCATTTAACAGTCTTATCCCGTGTTTGGGTGACAAGGAGGCAAGAATTCAATTTTGTTTCTATATTTAGCAATAAATGCAGTATTCCTACAGCCCAACGTAAAATGAAATACATTTGACATTTCTACATACACACATGCAATTTACGAAGCAAGAAGTGTCTGAAAAGGAAACCAAACGAAGATGCCAAAGGATGCTGGCTATTACAAGCTCCTGACGAGAGCTGTTGTTTCTCACCAACAGCTGCAAAATAGAGTCTGGAGACCAAATCAGTTAGTGAATGGAAAATGCATGCCGAGGGAGTAGACCATATGAGATAGAAATGGGTCTGCGTGTGTTCTGTCTGTGTGACAGGGGGGTTATGCTCCAAGGGGTAATCTCCTGTTGCTCTTTCATGTTTTCCTTTGCCTTTCCAGGGCTTGTCTCAGCCAGGGCTATTTCCAGCCAACTCCATCCTTCCCTGCACCCTTCCCATCCCCAGACTCCGCAGGAGGGATCTCCCTTCACAACAGGCACCATGGAAAGGAGCAAACATTTCTCTGTTCTGTGTGTCCCTTCTGCATCCTTATGGTAACTTACTGGAGGCAGAAAAACTGGCCTGCCAGTCCACATGGAAGCAGCCTCCCTTGTCTCAGATCCCTTGGCACACAGGCTCACTCTGGAGGAGCAGGATGCTGTGGGACAGTGGATGAGGTGATTCCCTGGCATGGATATGGCCTGACATGACATGAAGGTCAGTCCAGCAGACTCTGCTGAAGTCTGTTGACATGAAGCACTGTGAAGAGGTAATGCCTACAAAGCCTCAAATAAATTCCAGGGTTGGGAATGCTGCCTAACTTGGTGTCAGCAGAATTGAAATCCTGGAGTAAGAAAATATTCCCTATGCTGTGCTCAGCAACTGCAGGAGATGGGGAAACTCAGCCTCTTTTCAGATTCCTCTTCTGTGGTTGTGGACAGCCACTGCTTCCACATGGTAAAACACAACTTGTGTTTGGGGTGCATTTGAACAGCACAGACAAAAAGCAGACCTATATTCAAGTTAGGGCACTGGTTTCCTCGTTAAGATGAGGGAAATCTGTTGTATAGAAGCCACACATTTGTTGGGCATATGCTTCCCTTTATAATCAGTTTAGTTACAGTCTGGGCAGTGCTGGTATCCTTGATTTATAACAGAAGCCAGTACATTTTTTTTGTTGCTTTCAAAGGTTTCCTGAAATTGCTTTGCAACATCTGCAGAGCTTCAGAGTGCAGAAACATGACACAAAATTACACAGAGTATTCTGAGTTGGAAAGGACCCACAAGGATAATCATTTACTCTTAAATAAATGGTCCATACAGGAATTGAACCCACTTGCAGGGTCCTGAAGTGCATGGCTACCCCTGATACAACAGCAAGCAGCTACTCAGCCTTGTGGGACTGTCATGGGCTCTATGAGCTGACAGCAGAGCTGAGTTTCTGAGAGCACTGACGCAGAGAGGACTTGCTTTTGCTGTGGTGACATGCTGCTCCTTGTCACAAAGGATACCTTGTTTAAGTTCTGGGAGGGAAAAAGTGTGAGGTTACTTTTATCCTTTTGCTACCTTTCATCCCTTACTCTGGCCTGTGTAGCTGTCATCTCTGATACAGCAACTGCAGCAGAGGGGCCCGAGTGCCTCGTGTTGCATCAATACACTGGTGGTGGTTCTCTCTCCATTCCAGGTAAATACACTCTCTCATTTGGCTTCTATCACTCCAGACTGGTGTTAGTGGTTACCAGATGTTGTCTCTCAGACTGGTTCGCTGTGCTGAATTCGGGCTCTTTGCTAATGACAGCAGTGTCTGGTGAAGTCCCAGGTTTAAGACACATGACTTCGGCACACACTGAAGGTTGATCTTGTGGGTATGTCCCTGGCTGCACCCTGGGGACATGCCAGGGTCAAGGGAAAAGGGAAGGCACTTTGAATTTCCTCTTCTGCCCTGACTTTCTGCCTGAGCTGTGCTTGGTCCTGTAGGACCCCATGGGAGAATGTCCACAAGAGGCTGTGGGGAACCTGTGCTAGTGCAGTGGTTGCTTTTCCAGAGTGAACTTTCCCACCTTTTAGCTGCTAATCCCAACTGAACTGAACTTTGTTGTGACTGCTGGGAATTGGAGGTTGGGTTTAGTGCCTCCAGACCTGAAGGTGTCAGTTCTGGGCCCCTCAGTTTAGGAAGGCTATTGAGGTGCTGGAGTGTGTCCAAAGAGCAACAAGGCTGGTGAAGGGTCTGGAGCACAAGTCCTGTGAGGAGCGGCTGAAGGAACCAAGGGAGTTTAGCCTGGAGAAAAGGAGGCTCAAAGGGTACCTTATTGATCTCTACAACTGCATGAAAGGAGGCTTAGACAGGTGGGGGCAGCCTCTTCTCCCCGGAAACTAGTGACAGAACAAGAGGGCACAGTCTTAAGCTGCACCAGGGGAGTTTAGGTTAGACATTAGGAAGAAGTTCTGTACAGAGAGAGTGACTGGACATTGGAATATACTTCCCAGGGAGGTGGTGGAATCACTGTCCTTGGAGGTGCTTAAGAAGAGACTGCACTTGTCACTCAGTGCCATGGTCTAGTTGACCAGGTAGTGTTGGGTCATAGGTTGAACTCGATGATCTCAGAGGTCTTTTCCAACCTAGTTGATTCTGTGATTCTGTAAAGCAAGGACTTCATATGACCTTCATATCTTGGGAAAAAAATCTACACAGCTGTTCTTAAGGGTTAATATTTTTTAAAAATCAGCTCATATAGAGTTGGTGCTAAAAACTTTAAACAACTTTAACATGAGCTCTTCCAGGCTCATGGCTGACAGGGACTGGCTGTGGTCAAAGCATCTGGCTCACCTCCAGCCTCCGGATGAGCCCCTTGGCAGAGGTATTTGTCACAGACAGCTTCTGAAAGAGAAATAAATTGATCCACCTGGTGAGTTCTGGCTGGAAGGAAGAAAGGGAAAAGGAGGAAAAGCAGACCATGTTATCTGTGCTTCACAGCAAACAGAGGCAGATGCCACATGAAGTCCAAAGATGGAGACAGAACTAGCAGGGGCTTACCTTGGAAAAGGGGTGGCATGCAGATGGCATGATGCAAAGGGAAGATGAAACAAGAGAGAGGCAGGACAGAGTTGTCAGCCCCACTGTTCTCTGTCCTCTTCCTGGGTATATGGCACCCCTACCCTTGGAGCTCTGCTGTCCAAGGAGGCCTTAGAGCCCCCAGGCACTTGGAAGGACACTGAGGTGATGTGCAGGGCTCTGATCCTGGCTGCAGAAGGCTGAGGACACTGATTTGGAAGCACCCAGCCCCAGGACAAACAGAGCAGTGGGTGTTGCTGCTGGGAGCTGCTGCNGCTGGCTTTTCTAAATGCTCTGGAAACCTCAAGCTTAGATGGCATGGTGGGAGATATGTGTGCCCCATGGAGCACTGGATGGCATCAGCCTTAACATCTGGGGTCACTGGAGGGTTCTCACAGTAGGGCACTGAGCACAAGACAGTGATGCTTTTGCTTCCAGTGTTTTGAGGCTCATTTTGAGGTTCCATCAGTGATGTCTGGCCAGGGTCTAGAGGTCCTTGGTCACTTGACACTCACCCAGATATTGCAAGCTCTTTTCTGTCTTGTCATGAGAAGCACTGAGCCTGCATCAGTAATTAACAATAATACAAGTGGACTTGAGCTTGTGGCAAATGCTGTGTTTTGCCTCATGAGAAAATCTTTTAAGATCTACTGGTACAAAATGCTCGAGAGGTTTAATTTCACATCTGCCCTCTAGCTTCTCAAACGCAAACCTTGTCTCCAGCTGCAGTCTTTCCCCCCAGTTTTCTTCTGAGCTCCAGGAAATCCTCACTGAAGCTCAAGTGCAGCATCACAGGTGCCCAGGAGCATATAGCAACAGTCAACCAAATAGTTCCATAAAGCAGTGAAATATACCTCTGGATACTAATTTTGTCATGGAACAGGCCTGATACAGCCTGTTTTGCTGAAGTTAAGCCTGCTCCTAAATCAAATAGGAGGGGGCGCCCCAGGCCGAGGCCATAATCAGTCAGTTAAGCTAATTCAGAGCAGTTTGGGTCATACCTGAGTCATTTTATACTCGTTTCTTTTTCCTCTTACTCTGTGTAATCTCTTCATCTGATTGTTGAGATGACCTTAGGCTTTGTGTTCCTGTGGGGACAATGCAGCACAGTACCAAATGGGATTTTAAGGGGATGGCTTTAGGGAGAAAATGTGTCCCTGCACCTCTCTGTTTGTCAGGCCAGCTGCACAGGGCCCTTGGAGACAGCGAGTAAAAGAGCAGATTGGAACTTGGAAGGTCTTTATTCACCAAAAGGTCAGTTGCTGTAAGCATGGCAAACCTCTACAAACCAGCGATAGTGCCCCTCTGGCTAGTTGTCCTTTTTAATTATTATTATTCTAATTGATACACAACAGAGAAAAACAGACAGCAAAAGTATTTTTGATGTACAGGTCAAGGCCAGCAACAGTTGAGAGCCTGCTGTATGCAGAGGGCAGGTGACATATGGAGGCTGGGGAAGGAGGTGACAGCCCCCTCACCCTGCCCTGATACTAAAATGCCCCAGAGAAGGGCAAGCAGGGAAGGAGTTGCCTGATGGATGTCCCAAGGCCACTCTGTGCATCCCTGAGTGGGTCTTTACTGCTCTTCTGGGCTCCCTGCAGTACTGTGCTTTTTCCATGGAAGGGAAAAAACGTGGTGCTGGTATCTGGTTTCTGGCAATTACTTTTTGGAATGACAGCATTTGGAAACTGATGTTTAAATGGTTCAGTTCCTTGCAGGAGGTGCCCTTGGAAAAAATCTTGTTTGCTTGGTTCACGTGACTTCTGAAGAGACAGGAAAAAGGAAACTAGGACTGGTTTGAATTTTTTTTGGTAAAATTCTTTGTAGATGGTATAACAATTGGTAAAAAACCCAACAAATGCAGATGTTCCACAAGAACCAGAAGAACCATTTCTTTTCAGTCCAGAAAACAGTTTTAGTTAAAACTGAGTAGATCATACCTATGTATGTATTTTCTTGATGGGAAATAAAGAATAAACTCTGAAGTGTCAACTTGATGCGCCTGAGAAGTGCTTTGAGTCCCTTGTGAGGATCAACACATGTAGACCAGGCTATATCTGATTAAACAGGAGAGAAATCTTGGTTCTTACAGTAAGAAGTAACTAGTTTTCCTTGTCTATTTTAGAACAGCAATCAAATTTTTAGAATAGATATCAAATAGCAGTTGCCTAATATATATAGTAGATCTGATTTAGAGTCATGGTA
The DNA here is from genome assembly GCA_013400415.1 of Scytalopus superciliaris. NCBI lineage: Eukaryota > Metazoa > Chordata > Aves > Passeriformes > Rhinocryptidae > Scytalopus > Scytalopus superciliaris. Next base: position 116,338 of record VXBX01003247.1, on the reverse strand, counting down.
AGTGAAATGATGACATAGTGTTACCATGCTGAAAAATGAAAATTAGAGCCAGAGCATATTATACCCCACATTTATTGCAGAGCTACATACACCACGTACAGCTGCTTAATAAATACGGAAATCAGGTAGGAAATAAGAAGAGTAAGGGGAGTGACTTTCTGATGCTTGCACCAGCATTGCCCATTGCAGTTGCTGCTGCTTTTGCTGTTTCCCTTTTGACTATTGTTAGAACGAACCAGGGTCGGTACCAGCAGGAACACTTGGCTGAAGTCAACAGAACAGGCAAATGTGTTTTCCAAGTAACTCCAACAGCTTTGTTTATGCCTGCTTAGACTGACAGCTTAACTGATGTCACAAGCTACTGATTTAAAAGCAGGTATTGATAAACTTATTAAGCAACTGCAGCAGCATCAGCATGGACTTGCAGGAGGCTGGATGCACAGGCAGCCATGGGCAGATCCTGTACTAATGATCTGTTTATCAAAGACCACTACACTTCTTTCTCTGTCACAACTGTTTAGACTGTAAAGCTTTCACAGACTTCATGTGTCTGCATCAAACTAGTAAGATTTTGCAGATGTCACCTCCCTCCCAGAAAAGGGTTTCCATGGATTTTCCTGGTGTTTTTTCTCAACCTGCCCTTCAGCTACCATCTCTTTTTCTTACTTTCTTTTTCTTTTCTTTTTTAATTCTCTTTTTTTAATTGCAGTGCTGGGCACTCAGCAACTTTGCAAGCACAGGGCAGGCAGTCAGCAAGGAGTGCCCAAGCCTGTGGCTCCCTGTGGCACCGGAGCTGGTGGGGCCTGATGAGCATTGCCCCCAACACCCCACTGCTGGGGGCTGAGCTGTGGCTTTGGGAGCTGTGCCCACTCTGTTAAAAAAAAGCTGTTCACAAGATTAAGAATGAATGGTTTTAGGTTCCTTCCATTCCTCTTAATTTCGGTTTCATGCTTTCCTAAGTACAACCACGCTCTAAATCTCTGGGGTCAGTCATGGACTCTGTCAAATCACTGATTTTCTTTCCTGTGATTTTCAACATAACTAAGTGTGCTCTTTAAAAAAACAGACCATCTTGCCATGCTTTCATTTTTATCATCCGTTCTTTGTGCTTGTCTTTTACACACACATCCTTCTGCTTTTCTCTCTCTCTTTTTAAAATTATAATTTCTTTCTCTCAGCCTGTCAAAGCTCCTCTGCGCCTCTAGTCCATTTTCCCTTGTATTTTATAGCCTGCATGGCATGGGCACTACTTCTGAAATACTTCTTAAGGACAGCCTGGCTGCACCTGGACACAGAGTTCCTGGGAATAAAAAAGTGCTATTTTTTTTTTAGTTACAACATCCCTCCTTACATAACCCAGTACCGACCACCAAAGATAGCAGGGCCAGGCCTGGCTAATTCAGAGGAAACACCCCAAACTTCATCTATTTCCGAAGAATTTGCTCTGCTGGGTAAAGACCATTAACAAAAAGACACTGCAAGCTCACGAGTGTGGTTTGCTGCCTGTGTTGTTTTACTAAGCAGGCAAAGGGGGTATTTATAACAGGGATGCAAATGACTTTCCCAGAGAACCGGACCATTTCCATGGAGTCTGCCACTGGGAGCAGAAGCTTGCTGCTGTGGTGTCCAAGGCCAGGCAGGAGCAGCCCAAGCCTGAAGCTCCCTGCAGAAACAAATCACCCCATGAGCAGCTCGTGAGCAGCAGTCCCGCCTGTGAGGGACCTGCCTCCGACACCCAGCACACACAGAGAGCAGAGCAGTGCCAGGACTCTGGGGGAGGGACTGCACCCTAGAAAAGGGGGCTTCAGGGCACTATCCCACCAGGGCACTTCCCTTCTTCTCCTGCTCACACCTTGTGCTCACGGTATCTATGCGATTGCTTCTGGGGAAATTTCTGCCGGGCAAGTGTTAATTGACCGCCCAGTGCAACTTAGTAACTATTGATAAAGGCAAAGCCATTATCAGGAGACCGAAGGCACAAAGAAGAAGCTCCATGTCCACATATCAAAGTCACAAAGCTTTTTTCTCCCTTTTGGCCTACATACACTTACAAAGATTACTGTTAATAATAACTTGTCTAAAAAAACCATAAAATAACAGCTGTTCTTTATGATAACTTAACATTTTAATGACACTCCCCAGCAAAAGTAACCCAACGCAAGCCCTGCAGACAACTGCTCTCCATCAGTATGAAACCAAGAGAAGAAGAAAAAGAAAACTTAATGTCTATGCAGGGAGATAGGAGATTTTTTCTGTCTTTATTTTTTTTTATTCAGTGACTCAGAGTTACAGATTGTTTAATGGAGAACTGATCATATTTCTAAAACCCGAAGTAGGCTTGGGTTCAACTCTGCCATGTTCAGACCTCTGAGCCAGCTGTTCAATTCTCTTGAATTGATCTGGACAGGTTGGATTGAGGGACTGAGACCAGTTCTATGAGGCTCAATAAGGCCAAGTTCTGGGTCCTGCATCTGGGTCACAACAACCCCATGCAGTGCCACAGGCTGGGGGAAGAGTGGCTGGAAAGTGGCCCAGTGGAAAAGGACCTGGGGGTGCTGGTTGACAGCAGCTGAACGTGAGCCATGTGCCCAGGTGGCTAAGAAGGCCAGTGGCATCCTGGCCTGCATCAGGAACAGTGTGGCCAGCAGGACCAGGGCAGTGCTCCCCTGTATTTGGCACTGGTGAGGTCACACCTTGGGTACTGTGTCCAGCTCTGGGCCCCTCAATTCAGAAAGGACACTGAGGTGCTGGAGCATGTCCAGAGAAGGGTCAAGGTAGTAAGTCATAAGAGGACCAGCGGAGGCAGCTGGAATTGTTTAGCCTGGAGAAAAGGAGGCTCATGGAGGGACCATATCACTGTCTACAACTACCTGAAAGGAGAAGGAGCTAACAGAGAACCAAGGGCAAGTGCAGACATACCACCAGTGATGCTTCTGTAAGCACAGCTCCACTTCATCAGTTCTGGTCCAGATTTACATCACTGTAGCCAGGAAGGTAACAGGCAAAATGCACAGATGCCACGATCCTCCAGAGAAACCAGTGCTGTAGCTCCTTCTAGCTTTTTCTCACAGCAAGCCTCCCTCCTAAATTGTACAGCTGAGATTTGCATTTAACGTGTCTGGAGCAGAATTAGTGGGTTGGTTCCTGACTTGCAGTGCAGCCTTACACAGCAGTAAGTCCTGGGCATAGTCCAGCATAGTCGGTGATGGGTCTTGTTTGTGGCAAGATGGGTTAGCTTGGCATATTATTTGCACACTTGGTACACAATGTGACACAGTGGGGACATAACACTAACGTTTGCCAAACACTACATGTCTATCACAGGCAAGTGATTTGCAGTATCTAAACTCTCACAGATATAGGGGACTGGTTGCTAGCATGTAAGTAAGAGACCTTATTTGATCACATGGGTCAGGCCATGGTTAAGCCCAGAAGTTGCTGTGTGGTGCAGATGATTTCCTAAGGGAAGAGTCAGTGAAACTGCCCAGGAAAGTCTTCTTCATGATTACAAGACCAGGTACCAAAAACATATACCTCTTCTTCCAAGACTGTTCAGTTGGTGGGTGATTTTTTTTGCATCCAGCTCCTTGACAGATTGTGTTTTGCAAAATCTCACTTAAAACAAAACTGTTTTGAGGTGCAAAGGCTGACTGGGAATTGTACCCGTTACTGCACCCAAGAAGTGCTCCTTTACAGTCTTGATGTTATGATTTTTAGAAAATACTAGAAATGGCACAGAAGACTTGCAGTGAACAACATGTAATAAAGTAAACCACAGTTTTAATGGCCATTGATTCCAGCTTTTCCTACTGAGTTATCATCTTTCATGAACTGCACCTACTTTTTGGTGCTTGCTTGCTCTGTCAACCAAAACACAGGTATTCCAAAATACAAACAGTTATGAAATACCACATGCCCTAACAAATGTCCATCCTTTTGCAACTCTCCTGTGAAAAGGAAGTTCCCTTCCTTTGGCAAGAATGCCTGAAAACGTGCAGGTTTGAGTCTCAGAAGCTGGTGGTGTACTCGTTCCTTGTGCTGGCACTGGTCTCTGTGCAGCCACCAGTGTCTTTCATTACTGTGAAAGCCCCTTCTGCAGTTCGGTGTGGCAACAGCAGCTTGAAGGCTGCTGCCCTGTACTTCTTTGAAATGAGGTTGTAGAGGACAGGGTTGATGGATGCGTTCAGGTAGAAAAGCTGCAGAGCAAATATGTTAAAGTACTGGCAGAACAGCATCGTCCTTATGTCCCGGGTGTTTATAAATATGATCCTGCCAATGTGGAAAGGCAACCAGCAAATTACAAAGGCCAGAACCACCACAGCTATAAGACAAAATAACATATGCAGCAGTTAAGGACTGAGCTAACTTTTCAACTGTCCACTAAACTAAATTTTACATGGCTGATTTTGCAGGTTCTTCTAACTGATACACATGCTATGTAGAAATAATGGCATTACATTGTTGGAAAACCATGAAAATGGGAATAGCATCGAGTCTGACTGTTAGTCTTTGGATTAAAAGGTAATTGATAAAATCTTAAGCTAAACCGCAAGATGAATTTGCTGAGCAAAATGTAAACAACCAAGAGTGGCATAACACCCGTATAATAACATAAGGCACAGCAGAGATTCCCCTCGGCAATGTCTGTAATGCCACATACACCAGATGAAAACAAAAGTCAGAATAAGAAGAGGTGTGTTTGTGGAAGCTCCCCTCTCTGCAGAATTGTTGTTTAATATGTGTACATCACCAAAAAAGACCAGGGTTGCACCTCAGGCACCCGAGCTCCCACAGAATGCACACTTCTGTGGCAGGATGGTATCTAATGTAAAGATTTTACAGTGTAGTTGGGCTATTGATTTTTTTCCAGTGAAGCTTGTACATGTGTCCCCAGATAATTACAGCTGGAGACAGATATTTTACTAGATGGATCTCTAGCCTGAGTCACTTCAGCTATTCTGGTCTTTGTGTTGCATTTTAGCACAGTGCAAACAAATATAAACACTCTTGCAATGGCAACACAGCAGGAACAATTAAATGATTGTATTACTAAATGGATATGTTTTTAATTATTTTTGTTTATAAATGAATGTAAGTAAAACAATCATTTATGGAGCACTCTCTGCGAACTTAAAAAAGCCTATAGCTAAAGAACGTTTACATCTGAAATACACCACACACACAGTGCTGCTGGCTCTTCAAGATAAGGGAGCACTGATCTGGTTCAGTGGGTTCTGAGGAGATCACCGAAATGGGTGTTTCTCTTGGAAAATCTTGTGCCTACTTCAATGTAAATACCGTCCTCAACTAAGTCAGTGAAATTCTCTCAGGCTTATTAGTTCCTTTCCTCTGTGATACTCTATTTCCATCCAGCTGATTATTTGATCCTTGATTTACTTAGTGACCCTTGATGAAAGCAGTCTTCTGTGTAGCATGTAAAAACTACACTAAAGGTATAAAGAAAAAAATAGCTAGGGCATTTTGTGTTATGCTGCTTAGCCAAGGTTGGATCCCTTTTTTCTTTCCCCCCCTTTTTTTTTTTTCCCCCTTTGGATTGGTCACTACTTACAAACTTTAAAGCCCCAGAGAAGACTGTGATCTCTAGACTGTGATCTCTAACTTTCCAGAGCCTGATGCCGCATTAATGTATGACTTAAAAAAAACAACTGAAAATTAACAGCACCCTACGGTTGTAGCAAGTGCTTCAGTATTATATGATCTGCCTTCAAAGAGCTCGTAGCAGTTAAGTTTTCAGACTCCTTGGGCAACCAGTGGATTTACTCTTAGAGGAGCCACTTAAAGAAACCCAGCTTATTTCTCAGAAGCAGAAATTTTCTGTGCAGATGCTGCTGCCCACTGGAAGAGCCTGTTGATGTCGCCATGGTTATCCTGATGTTGCGGACTACCTTACACCTGGTTCTGCCCGGTAACATTCATCAGAAGGGTTATTTCTACATTAGTGCTGCCTGATGTGCGATGCTATACAGGGGTGAGGGCTCGGTGCGAGGGATTCCCCGGGAGCACGGCTGGGATGTCCCGCTGTGCTGCTCCCCATCCCGCCCGGGGTGTACCCTGTGCCCCAGCCCGGGCAGGGGATGGATGCGGGACTCACCCAGGATCCTGACGGTGCGGCGGTGCCCCTTCTCGCGGAGCAGGGAGCCGGGGCCCCGCAGGCGGGGGTTGCTCCGCCACAGCTCCCGGCCCACGAAGCCGTAGAGGACGGTGAGGCAGAGGACGGGCAGGACGAAGTAGCAGGTGGTGACCCAGAACATGGTGGCGAGCAGGCCGGACTGCAGGGCCTGCGGGGTGGGCTTGCACTCGCGGCTGAAGGCGGTGCGGTTGTCGGGCTGCTCCACGCCGACCAGGAAGAAGAAGGGGCTGGCGGAGAGAAAGGCGAAGGCCCAGAGGACGCCGATGATGGCCTTCACCCGGCGCCTGGTGACCACCACCTTGGCCTTGAGGGGGAAGCAGATGGCGAGGTAGCGCTCCACGGTGAGGGCGGTGATGTGCAGGATGGTGCAGTAGGTGCAGCCCTCGCTGAGGTAGTGGGAGAAGCGGCACAGCAGCTGCCCGAAGATCCAGGGCCGGGAGCGCCAGAGGCGGTAGAGGTCGAAGGGCAGCCCCAGGAGGATGAGCAGGTCGGAGGCTGCCATGCTGCCCAGGTAGAGGTTGGTGGTGGTCCTCATGTCGCGGCAGCTGCGGACGATCAGCACCGTGAGGATATTGCCCGCCACGCCGAGCACGAAGAGCCCCAGGCAGACGGCGGTGATGGGGCCGAGCANGGGCACGGGCACAGCCACAGCCACAGCCACAGCCACGGGCACGGGCACGGGCACAGCCACGGGCACGGGCACAGCCACAGCCACAGCCACAGCCACGGGCACGGGCACGGGCACAGCCACGGGCACGGGCACAGCCACAGCCACAGCCACAGCCACGGGCACGGGCACGGGCACAGCCACGGGCACGGGCACAGCCACAGCCACAGCCACAGCCACGGGCACGGGCACGGGCACAGCCACGGGCACGGGCACAGCCACAGCCACAGCCACAGCCACGGGCACGGGCACGGGCACAGCCACGGGCACGGGCACAGCCACAGCCACAGCCACAGCCACGGGCACGGGCACGGGCATGGGCAGGGCGGGCGGCGCCGCTGCGCGCACAGCACTCACCACCAGCAGCGAAAAAGAAGGTACTTTTATTGTCCACAGACTCTTAAAGGTACTTTGCTACATCGTTTTATGTTTTTTTTTTTTCTTTTTTCTTTTCTATCAGACTATACAGATTCGTCTTCATGGAGCCCGACGTTGTACAACCATAAAGTGATATGTTTGGTAGTGTATCTATAGCGTTTTAAAAACTTTAGAGTTTCTCTTTTACTTTTATTTATTTATTTTTGGAATGTACAGTATATGAGGTAAAATTAAGATTACATTAAAAACTGTCTTCAATGCAGTAATATGCACTGAGGCTCAAATGGCAAGTACACTATTAAATGACTATCAAAAATAGGAGCTCATTTGAATTTTACTATGAAAAACGTAGGTCACTGCAGGTTACCTGCAGTAACAAATCTTACCATTTTAGACATTCAACTGTAAGAAATCTCTGGGCTGTGACACGCAACCTCATTTGCACTGCCAAACATGGCACTTTTAAGAAGGTTCTAGAAAACATCAGTTATCACGGTATCCTGCGGGAAGGTATCAGCCTATACGTACAAACGACAAATTTGAAATAAAATGTAAACATACAGTACATTTTAAAGACAGATCGTTCTTGCCACATTGGGGGCCAAGTTCTTCGCCATTTCTTTTTTTTTTTTCCTTTAAAAAACAAAACTCAGCAACATTATTCTACAGCACAGATCGTTGGACGTATAAACAATTACAATACATGCCCATTCTAAGATAAGAGAAATTCTTCAGAGATCTTCAAAGCACAAGACAGAGGTTCCTTTTTTTATTATTATTAAGACTGACAGAAGTGTTTAATACCATTAAAAATGCTAAACTGAACACAACCAGAAGCTATTAATGATCCACTATCTTGTAACTCAAATAAATTAAAAATAGCTAATTACAAAGTGTATGACAAATAACATAAGTGTGATGAGACAAGGATTCTTTTTTTAAAGATAAGTTTCACTACAAGCTTTGTGTCACTGGCAATCATTGACATCTAGCAAGATGTTCAATGGGATACTTGTTAAAGTTCTGGTCATTCAAGAACTCACAAATGCAAGCTCACAAAACATTGATGAGTTATGCAATTGCAAAGTGCTCTAATGCAACATTAACTACATGCAATCAACAATTTGGTACAGTATCCAAAGAGACAGTACATTAAACATTAGGATCTCAAGAAAAAAAGCAGCTTTAAGTTTTCTGGTGCAAATTACTACACTTCGTCTTCTGATTTGGTGCCCCAAAGAAAGAAAGAAAGAAAGGAAAAAGTAAAGAAAAAAGAACGAACGAAAGAAAACAAATAAAAAAAGGCAGTGCTTGTTTCTGGTGGATATGGCAAGTGAATGCTGGGGAAAGAGCAAAAATTCAATAATGAGTTTTATCTCAAAAAAATCTATTAACTAGCCAAAATCAGAGGGCACAGACATTGGTATAAACTGTATCCAATCAAAGGTCAGCTTCAGAAATGTGTTTTGCAATTTAAGTAATAAGTCTAAGAAGTTCTCTCACACCCTCCCTTCTATATTCATAAGAAGTAAAAGAGGCATTTTTGTAAGTAAACATCAAATCCTGGGGGTAAGATAAACCACTTGTGCCATCTCCTTGTAGTCTTTCGAAAACATCTACTTGCAGCGAAGAACTCCACATTTATCAGATAAGAAGCTTCCTTCATGCATGCTCTTCCATCCAGTTTATTATTTGCTGCCTGAGAAAAGCCCCTTCTGTTTTTCAGCAAAAATCCTGCTTCCCAAATAATTAAGACAAATGAGGAGGTAGAAATACAGCGCTAAATTGCTTTCACAGCATCAGATTAATATTGTATACAGCACAAGTTTGTTAGTGTAAGTTTTAAATGCGATCTACACATTCTTCCCTGTTATGATAGCAACCCTTAAAAGTGTGGGCCAGGAAAACATCTTTACACTCGTGTTTACTGGTCAAACCCTTTTCATTAAACACTGCGTGCCTGCCCCATAACGAGTTTGTACTGCAAGAAGGCATATAAAGAAAAGATTATATTTCTGTGGCTTGCATTTTAATAGCATGTGTCAGCCTATACCTATGAGTAAGCGTTTTAAAGTGGCTGAAAAGGTTTGCATCAGTCCCAATGCCGGTGCTAAATGCCTGTTTTTGTAAAAGCAAGAGAACAGAATTACTTTTAGATTATGAGAAAGTAAAATGTAATGGGCAGAATTATAAAATATATCTATTTTCTTCACTTTATGACGAAGTACTGAATGATAACAGCAATCAGAATGGAAAAGATAGCAAAAAGTGCAAGGATGACAGCAGCACACACTTGGTCGCTCTGTGACCATTGTGTCCTTGTGGTTTGCACAGTGTCCTTGTTGGTGCTTGCCGGTGGTTCAGTCCTCTGAGAGATGAATAGCACTGGGGTGCTGTAGGGGCCTACCAGGTCCTGGTGACCTGTGGTCTCTTGGCACTGTCGAATGGCACATGCACGGAAACGGTATTCACAGTTCAGCTGGAGCCCTGTGTACCGGAAGGACCAGTCCGGGCCCTTATAGATCTGGCAATGAAGTGGGGGGGAAACACACAGCAAGTGAAAAAATCCTGTGTATGTATGTATCTCATTATGGCAAAGGTAACTGTAAAAAGCATGACAACTCATCGGTGTTTTCACCCATGGGACAAAAAGCTCAAACATGCAATTTAAATGCCAGATAAACTCTCCAGTCCTTTTGGTGAAACACAAGAACTACAGTTTCTTTTGTGGAATGATGAGTAATAAACTCTGTCTGAAGCCCCAGTGTTAAGGTGTTTTAGTGACCACTTACAATGACATGTAATTTACAATATCATAGCAAGGGATTTTAGGCAATTAACTCTGTATCACGCTAATTGAGTAAGTCTAATCCAATCCAACATATTTAATTGTAGTTATGATATTGTGTATTTAAAATCTTAAAATTTATCCCAATAAACACTGTATCAGGAAAGTCACAAGGAGTCCTCTCTGTGATTCTTAATTTTGTCATATTTCCAACACAGATATGATGTTCTCAGTTGGCTTGTTAACATGAGTTCACAGCTCTTCAGCACAGAGTGCCTAATTCAGTGAAATCTAAATGCTGATTTCTCAAATTAAATAAATCTGCAGCTACATAAAGATAATGTGAAAGCCAACAAAACCTCATGTGACTGCAATTATAGGTACATCAATAGGTAGGTACCAAACTATTAGGTGGATAGCACAGTACAATCTGATCTCTCTCTTTAAACCCCTTTACCCACCTCCCAATACCTGGATTTGCTTTACTTAAGTGGTAGCAGGGCCCTTCCCTACAGTTACCATACTGTTAGACAGTATTTCACAGATGCAAATTACTGACTGTTCAATGAAAGAAGGAGGAGATCCCTTCTGATTCTGCTGTTTGTGGTTACTCATGGACTTAGAAAGTCCTCTGACAGCCAGGCAGCTGGGCTTTACTGGAATCTACAACTTTTTTTTCTGAAGCAGGGCAGGTAATTGGAAGTGCAGCTTCCTCAAAATTCTGCTAATTTGGACCATGTGTTTGGTAGTGAGTAAACAGCACACATCCTACTCTGGCTACTGCCACGCCAGCCGGCAGGAGTTACTGTCCTCAGCTGCTTGTTCTTCCCAGTGCCTTGCCACAAGTTGCCTTCCCCTCAGATGTGTTTTCTGGGGCATTTGCATGGTTCCTTCCTAACCCCTTTAAGAGCTTAGACTGATGTATATAGCTCAAATAGCAGATTACTAACTTACTTTGTCTGTAGCATGGAGGGAGCAATGACATGAGCATTCTGGATGATGAATGAGGGAGAAGGGAGAGGAGAGTGAAGTTTTGGCAGGGAAATGATAGGAAGCAGCTCAATTGCTTGACCTTTGCAGTTACAGCATGCCCTGCTGCTGAAATGGTCCTATGGTAAAACCCAATCACTGAATTATATTAAAAAAAGTTTCCTACAACTGAAAGTCTACATTGCCTAAGTATGGGGGCTTTCCTCTATGCAGTTCTCGGCAAAGAAGTATGACTTGAACAAAATCAAAGCTTTTATAATATTGTTCACTGTCTTCAAATGGCTCTTAGTGAAAAGAGAACTCTTTGGTCCTTTTCTGCTCAGTTGCAATTATGTACCGTTAGGTGAAGATTTCTTTTTGTCAATTGTTCCCATTAATGGATGACTTCCTCACCACCTGAGATGTCAAACTGTATTTAGTAAACACTGGTGTAACCCAGAGAGGCTGCAACTTACTGCAGAATTTGTATCACTTAAATCTCCTTTCTATGTGATGATGGGTTTAGAAGATACTACCTTACATTATTTAGTAACAGAAAGTTAGCATGATGACTAAAAATGTACTGGAACACAAGCTTTACTAAACTAACTCTACTGAACTAGTTATCAAAAATAGTAATTGAAGAAAAATACAATAACTTAAACACATCATACCTGTTTGAATTCCGAGTCTTTTCCCACCATGACCTGAAGACAGTAGATAACTGGATCACCCTTCATGGGCTGCAGAACCTCCCATGTGATTTCACAAGTGTGATCGTTTATTCTCTCTATCCTTGGTGCTGAAGGAAGCAAGCACAAGGGTGACAGCTAGCTCAGCTTTCCCCATTGTGTAACGTATTGTAGTGATCTGTAAAATTCTATATTCTACCTGCTATTCTGGCTCAGAGAAACCAAAGATTCAGATTCCAATCTGTTCTTCCTCCAGCATTTTCTGGAACAACAACTAACAACTCACACAGCTCTCTATTGCTAGTTTAGTTACCATCCAAGAGAAAGCAAGGAAAACTTGGTGACTGTAAGTGTGCATCATATTAAAAAAAAAAAAACAAAACAAAAAAAAAACCACAAAAAACCCCACAAAAGCTGTAATGCTAAAAATTGTTCCAAACATGCTAGGAAGCATTTTCACCTCAACCTACTCTAACAGCCTGATCACTCTCTCCTGATAAGCAGGGATTCTAAGTACAAACCTTCTTATGTCAAAGAACGCACAAATCCTAACTCTTTCATTTTTGGAGTGAGTATTTCAGGCAATTACATAAAAGGAGCATTCACCCACTACCTCTACCTGTATTTGGAAAAGGGCTTAGCATTCTCCATACCCCAAATACAACATAATACCAAAACCACCTTGCTATCCTCCCACCCTCCAAATGAAAAAAAGAAGAACCTTTACCTTTCAAGGCAGCTGGAACAGACTTGGGAGTAGTGAAAACATATTCTTGAGAAAGGGGACCTTCACCAGCTTCGTTACATGCCTGAATACAAAATTTGTATGACGTTGACTCACTGAGCCTTTGAACTTTGTATGTATGACATGGTCCTCTGTATAAGGATACAAACCTGAAAATGGAATGAGTAGCGTATTTTGAACAGAGAAAAGGACTTCTGAAGTAACTATAGTATTGTCTTGATATCTGTTCCCATAATTTCTCAGAATCCAATGAAAAGACCAGAAATGTCTATTTCAGAGTTAAACAGGGTTCTGGCTACTATAAAACAGTAAGATTTTTTTCCAGGGCCAAGTTTTTATTTCTCTTGTCTCTGAAATAAAAATCTCTTGCACAAAGAATACTATAGATTCTCTCTCACTAAAATTGGTCCTAAGCACTTTAAGAAACCCTTCTGCACTTTAAACAATGGCAAAGGACAACAGTTGCATCTCTCAATGGGCAGCTTACACTGTCTTTTTTTCTTGGCCACCCATTCCTCCAACATATTTAGCTTTTCAAAATTACATAACAGATTTTAGCTTCTTGCTTCTTTGCCGCTCTTCCTTCTACACCTAAAAAAAGTGCCCTGGATCCAACTGCTCTTGTACAGCATTGCTGGAGATGGGCTCACTCAGACCTGCACAAGAGGCCAGAGTCACACTTGCAGTGCACTTGGTGTGCACAAAACACTTTCTGAGTGTTTTGTACATGGGCCACTCTCCTTCATGTTGTAATTCTTGGAAAAACTGATCTTTGAAGCTCTTGTTGGATTTTCAGTTTTGGTATCCCCAGGACACAGCAGATTCCTTTCTTCCTGCAGGGTTTGTCATATCTTTTGACTTTTTCTTTTAAATTTAAAGCAGATGGTACCTGCACATGATCTAGTCTTTGGTAATGGCAATTAATTTTCCTCCTTACAGCACAGTAATTTCACCTAGTAGATCTATGTTGTCTCACTGTCAAGCTAAAGCTACTCAGAGAATCAGACATGGTATATAGTGTAGCAGTACCGCTCATTTTACCATTTAGGCAAAGGTACTTGCTGTATCATCTCAGCCTACATTCTGACTTAATATGAGACAAGGGATCCCTTAAAATAATAATCTTATACTATTTTCCACTAAAATAATTGCATATAAGGCAACAGGGAGTAAAGAATTCCCCCCTTCCAATATTATGTAAAATCCACAACACAGCTTAGACTTACTCCTTTGACAAAAGAGTTAACCAAAAGTGAGAGAGAAAAGTGTGCTGGCACAAAACATTGCATTAAACTCTTCACGTTGAACTGTAAATAAAAAACAATGAAGTTTTTAATCTCATACTTCCCGGTACAGAACACTAGAGCCCTTCTTGCCTTGCCAGATGAGACGACCTTCTATGTCTGTTGTAAATTCAGCAAAGCATATGGAATTTTGCCCTTTGCTGTCATCTCCCAAGCATCAGACCACAGTGACACAGGGCAGATTAAAGTGATGCCAAAACCAACCTTCCATTCTTATCCTCCATTTGAAGGTGGTACTGAATGGAGTCCGCTAATGCTTTTGCAGTTCCCTCTCCCCACTTCAGCTTGAGAGTCTGGGAACTGTATGCAGCACATTCCAGGCGAGGGGGGTCCGGGGGGAGAGGCTTTGTTTTCAGTTTTATGGTGTGGCTGAAAGGACCCGCTCCGAGACTGTTTAGGGCTTGAATTCGTACTCTAATATTTGGAAAAAGAGAGAATAAATTAATTAAAATTAGATTCTAAAAAAATAACTGGTCACTTCCACCATTCACGTTAAAGAGAGAATAATGGTACTTTCTACAATGAAATCTTTTATCAATATTATGCTTTCATAGAGTGTCATGAATGTGGAGGAGCATCACTTTCCTTACCACATTTTAAGGAGCTGGAATGATTAAAAATATTAAAAATAAATTCATATTAGTGAAAAGATGCAAAAGCTTCATCAGCTAACTTCAAGAGTAGTCCATCTTCCTGACCCTGCAGGCCTTGTACCAAATTTTATCATAGCCACATTGGAGAGATGAGGGAAGGTAAAAAAACCCCCTCCCCAAAGAGGGGAGATCATATCTTTGAGTGTCATATCAGGTGAGTTCAAAGGAAGACTAATAGACATTTTTATGGACTTTTGGAACAGATCCTATTCATATGAAAAGAAAGTGATGATGCCCAGCCAATACTATTGCTGTTTCCACCAGTAACACATCTCTGGGCACGTGCAAACACAAGCCATCTTGGGTCTGCCTGGAAGGTGAGAGGGGGATACCAGAAGTCAAATGACATATAGCTGAGGGGTTAGTAAAACTTGATATTCAGCAATAAGTTTGTTTGTTTTGGTGGTTTTTTTTTTTTTTCAATACTCCACGGAAAACAATGCTGGCACTAGGTTTACAAGTAAAAATTAAAAAACTTATACAAGACATTTATTTCTGAAAAGGAAAAAGCAGAGTCTTTACATATCTCACAGGTACCCACAGAGAACAAAGCGTGTCTAATTTTATTTTGCAGACTAACATTTGCTTATCCAAAATAGTATCCAGGTAACTGGAAAAAAAGTAATCACAATAATTAAATTCTGAAACACTCAACCACACAACTGCAAAATGTGGAAACATAAATGTATGTGCAGGCTCAAGAATTTCTCCTTCACTGCAGTAAAATTTAATATTATGCTAATTTATTACAGCCCAGAACTAAGGTTAATATGTGTAATTTTTTATTTGCAGAGTTGACATTCTATAAAAAAACTTCTGTGGGTAGAAGTAGAGAAGTACTACAACAAAAGCTTCTCTTTTTTCAGTCTGTTGGCACAGAGAGCAATAGTTCTTCAGATTGCCAGCATTATTGTTAAATAATTGTAAGACACACAGGAGCATTGTGGTTTAATAAATAAAGCAAAAAAGTAATTAAGGATTCAGAACCACACAGCCAGATGACATCCTAACTATACTGAATCAGAGTGGGTTTAAGCTCTGACTTCATTGGGACTGATCAGGCTGGACATGGTCCTTCCTTAGATGGATTTTATGTTGTCAAGCAGATTAGAAACCATCTATGAAGCAACCAGCCCAAAAAACAGCTATCAATCTGAACACATAATGTGAATTCAGTTAACCTCACACATTAGCCAGATAGATACAACAATACTACAATAAACAAACTAAAATAAATCATTCCTGAAAGAAAATAAAAATAGCGCAGCTCATCTACTTATGATGATCATCATTATCAAGCTTCATTTTGCTCCATGGCTATGCACTACTAATGCTTCTCTCAGAGTAATAATGCAAACAATAAAAAAGTACCAGGAAACAAACAAATAATGCATCTGCTCCTGTGGAAGAAACAGTAGGCTGTCAAGTAGCTGTGCATGCCATACCTGTAGGTAGTATCTGGCTGTAAGCCCTCTATAAAATAGGTCAGATCCTTCCCAACATTTATTGGCTGCTTATCTCCGAAGTCTATGCTGTAGCCAAGGATTTCAGATCCATGATCACAAGGTTCTTCCCAGCTTATAGCAAGGCATGTGGAAGGAGAATAGTGTGGACTTTCAACTTCATCTTCACTTAATCCACGAAGACAGGTCACAACTGCAGGTACAGAGGCTGGAGTCATACATGCCACTACTTCACTGAAAGGGCCTGCACCTGCAACATTCACCGCCTGCAAAAGTAGATGTTGTTTTTATGGCAGGGTCAATTCCTGTTTCCAGATTTCACTAACAATTGTTTTACGTCTTTACCTGAACCCTGCAATAGTATATAGTGGCAGGCAAAAGCCCTTTCACTTCACAGTTGAGCCCAGGACCACAATAGGAGATCTGCATGCATCCTTCCACACCGCCCCATTCCAGTCGATATTCCGTGACATCAGCTCCATTACTTACTGGAACCTTTCAAATGGATAAAAATAGTTAAGAAATTTAAATTCATTAACTTCAAAAAATTAAAATCAACCAAACTCACCATATCTCTTTTCTCCCAGAGGAATGTTACACTCCCATTTCTTCGCCGATTTTTAAATTAGTACAATACAAATAAATCAGAATACATTACTGGCCTTGGGTCACCTATACTTCAAAACCACTATGTATTGTTGCAGAGACTAGTCTTTACAAAGCAATTGTGATTTTAGCTGTTTTAAATACAGCAATTGTTTAGCGAACATAATTGGGCTTTGGAGCCTCAAGAATCAATGACAAGAGCTGGTCGTCTTGAGAGGGTGTGAGAGTTTGCCCTGGCTGGGTGTATAGTACAGGGATCACAATACGCAAAACCACCCTGGTGACACTGTCTTCATCTTACAGGTTAAAGGACCCCTCCTTTGGAGCACATCATGGCTCTTGTGCACAGAAACTAGGTTGTGAGCACAGTGGGAAACAGAAAATTGCACTCCATCTTTTCCTAAGATAGAGCAGTGAAACAAATGGGAGTGACATGTAAATAACAACACAGAGCTGGACTGAAATGCTTGCTCAAGTAGCCTGTTTTTCCTCACTACCTGCCCTAGGAATCCAAATTTAGCCTCCCAGTTTTGGGAGTTGTATGGTTTTAATACCCCTTAGAAATAACAATTTGAAGTACAGCTAAAATCACATGTATGAGTGCCAGACTAAGATATGAGACTACAGAAAGGTATCAGCAGTCAGTGAAGTAATAAAGAAAAAGTCAACCAAAAAGCCAACCAATTTCTTAGATTGTGAAGACAGAAGAAAAATGCCGACACACTTCTGTTGTAAATATTCCAAGACAGCAATCACACAGAGGTGCAGATAATTGCTCCAAAGCATGTTTTTTCCTTTACCTTTCTTTTGAAAGAGAAGTATTGTCTAGTTTCGGCATTAGGCTATGTGAAGGTAAGTGACTGAAAACAAACAGCATTTCAAAGGTTAACATTTGATGCTCTTGATTTGTGACTGATAAGGACGTCCCTTCCTTTCTCTCCTTTACAAAGAGATGTGTTTGGTGAGAGGACTAATGCAGCTGTGGATGGCTCTGCCACTGTCAGGGAAGATGGAGTAATTTCTCAATGTTACTGCTGTTGCTGCTGTAGATGTAATGGAATTCACTTTAATAGAAGTAGGGGAATCCAAGCCAACAAATGCAGGGATGCCAAAAAAATTGGGGGAGGCATTTGATAGGATGTGGGGTATGGCTACCAGAGGAATTTTCACAGGCAGAATCTGATACAAACTTCAGGAGGTTCAACAAATACAATAGCAAGCACAAAGTCCTGTAACTGGAACAAAAGGGTACACACTGAGGAGCAACCTTACCAAAAAAGGTGTGTGTCTGATGAAGGCAAACTACATACTGGCTGTATTAGCAAACCAGCTGCAAGAAGGCTAAAAGGAGTAATGATCCCCCTCTACTCAGCACTTGGGAGGCTGCATCTCCAGTACTGTGTCCCATCTTAAAAGGGACATCTCCCCCCCCAAAGGAGATGGACGTTGACTTAAGGGAGTAAGTCCAGTGAAGGGTCACAAAAGGGGAGTGCAACACACAACAAAAAGGTAAGGCTTATTTGACAGCAAGACGATAAGGCTAAGGGGAGATCTTACTGCTGCCTTACATTACATACTGGGAGGGTACAGAGATGATGACAAATTTTTCTTGAAGATGGCACAGTGACAAGATAAGCGTCGTGACTTGCATTAAAGGATATTTTGACTAGACATAAACAAAAAAAATCCTACAGCATGAGAGTTTACCCAGACAGCTCTGCCAGGCTGCAACATCTTCATCCTTGGAGATAAGTAAAACTTCACTGGGCAAGGCCCTGACAAACCTGACCTAAAGATGAAGTTACCTCCAATTTGAATGGAAGGTTGAACTAAATGACATCTGGAGGTCTACTTGTACTTTAATTGCCGTGTGATTTTATAAAAGACATTTAACATCACTCCAATTAATCCTACCTGAATGTTGTATGAGGTTTTTTTCAAAAGGCTTTTTGCCTTGCAGATATTTAAGGAGTGCTCCTCTGACATACCCAGTTGGAAGCATGAAGACTGCCTCCCATGTAAATAGTTTAATCTTTCTTTTCCTGTACTGTTCTGTAACTCAGATACTTCACTCCATCTCAAGCCTCTGAAAAACTGTTTAAACAGTATTCCCAGATAGAATCGTTCTTTTTACAAGCTTAATTTTTATCTACCGCATTTTTTCTAATCAGATATCTAAATACTATGGGTTTATAGGAAGTCTGTGAGGCTTTTGCTACATTATTACTGATGTAATTATATAAAATTAAATCAGGTTATAAAACCAACAAATGCACAACAATTTGTTGTATTATGTGGATACATTCTCTTGGAGGAAATGTAACTACATCACAGAAAAATTTTAAGAAGAGACTGCATCACTCAGAAATGCAGAACAGCAGTTGTGGCAAAACTCTTAAACAAAAGAACACAGTAAGATCTCAAGTACCTGCAGGCCACCAACTTACAGCTGCCATGTAATGGTATGATGAATGGCTAAGGTTTTACCTACCAAGTACCAAATAATCAGGTGACCCCATGCTTCCAAATGGGATTAAAATACAGCATTAAGTTTTTAAAGCTGAGCTCAAAAATGTAAAAGACAATCATGTTAGGATAGGTGCAACATGGCATTCTTACCTCCCACGACACCTGAGCACACGCAGCAGATCTGCATGCCACTTGAGGGGGCTTGCATTGATCTGGTGGTCCAGGTGCTGTAGTTATTTCACATTTTTCTGAGTAAGGTCCAAACTATTAAAAAGGAAGTTCATATAACTAAATTGTAAAAACAA
Organism: Scytalopus superciliaris; assembly: GCA_013400415.1. Taxonomy (NCBI): domain Eukaryota; kingdom Metazoa; phylum Chordata; class Aves; order Passeriformes; family Rhinocryptidae; genus Scytalopus; species Scytalopus superciliaris. Next base: position 97,148 of record VXBX01003247.1, on the reverse strand, counting down.
AAGTACTACTTCTTCAATAACAGTTTACTATACAACATACATATAACAACAGCCTGAAACTTTGTATTACTTGTTTATAAAATACATTTCTGTAGATTGTGGATTCAGGATTTAGTTCAGTATGCGACTATTCTCAGAATAGCTGCAAGATTCTTCTTCATAACAGCAAATGCAATGTCAATAAATTTGACTCTTCAAACTCTTGGGCAAAACAGTGAAGTGCTATCCAAAGCCTTATTTCGAAGTTACACTATAACTTCCAGCTACACTGGAACATTAAACCATTTGTAACTGCCTATTTATATCTATCTAGAAGAAATAAAAGATTCAAAAATTGCTGAGCTATAAACCATTCTTTGCAGGGGGGGGAAGGCTAAAAGTTAGGACAATACTTTAAAGCCTTAAGCTGCAGACCTCTCCACAAACAGTGTCAACTCATCCTGATAGTTTTTATGAAGAGAACATTACTGATCATTAAATATAAGCAGCCCTGCCTCTCCGTCTTTAAATTACGACTTTTGGTACATAGTTAGATAAAGCTTGTTCTATAGTAATAATTGATTTAAAAACATTTAATACTCCGAAGAAGGAGAATAGTCTTGTGTCTGATAGAATATGTACTCAGAAGCTAAACTAAATATAAAAATTGAGAAAGTCAGGAAACACTAATTATTGTGTTCTAGAACACCAGTAGCTGTAAAGATAAAGGTCAATCAATTTACAAAGCTGTATACAGAAAATAATGTTACCTGACTTCACATGAGAATACTGTAAAGTTGTAACAGTGCTTTAGTAAAGTACTTATTCCTAATGATTTCCCAGTACTATTATTCAAATAAAGACATAATTAGCTATTTGCTCTTCCCTTCATTTAAAAATTCCCTTTGTTATAAACCAATGTATAACTGTCTGTTCCCACACAACAATAACCTACGTGACTCAAATAACTCTACATTAGGAAATCCTCATTTTAAAATTACTGTTAAATGCTTCTTTTGAAAGAAAAGATCCTTAACAGTGATTGCTGTCCCTGGAACCAGCTTAATTTCAGACTGCCTCCTTACCCCAGCCTTGTTAGCTGCTCGCAGTCTGAAGTTGTATATCCTCCCTGGAAGAAGGCTGCCGACTGTGCATTCAACATCAGAGCCTTGGTAAACTTCTCTGTGTTCACTGGTTTCTGTCTGAAACATTTCCAGACCATAACAGGTAATAGGTGAACCACCATCTGCCTGAGGTGGTCCTAAAAATAAGGAAGGAAGAAAAGCTTATTTAATTTTAACATGTAACATATTTGGATCCTTTACAATCACTAACAGAGATCATTGAGCAAACGGCATTTGGCTTTGGAGCCTCAACAGTCAGTGGCAAGAGATGGTCTTCCTGAGAGGGTACAGGTGTTTGCCCTCTGGATGTATAGTGCAGGGAGCACAATGTACAAAAGCACACTGGTGACAGTGTCTTCATCTTACAGATTAAAGGACCCCTCCTTTGGAGCACAACAATAGGTTGTTGTAATAGAATTACCCCAACGCAGCTGAATTTCTCTTGCTCTTGGTCTACCCTGTAGCCTTGGAGGCTGGCATGGACCAGGAACCACTGCTGGTGTTTGCACGAGTAAAGAATCAGATGCCTACAAAGGAAAGATAGATTAACAAAGTCATATAGGCCCAAACAAGCACTACCAATTATGCCACAAATAAAGGCAAATACTTGAGACAGAAACAGGATCTTCCCCTTTTTGAACCACATCTTCAAATACGTGAAGATGTTTAAGTGATCTGGTACGTACTTCTCATAATAGCTATATAAGACATGCTACAATAATCACAAATGTGCAAAATTAGCTTTTGCTTTTGTGTCTTGGCACACATGCACAAGCTGGCATTGAAAACAGTGGTTAATTATCAGTACAAACCTAGAATAGATGCTTGACTTGTTCAATGTAAACTCATTTTCTCTTCCATGAACTGCAGTTTAATGAATTCTAAACCCTTACTCTAAGAGTTGCATACTTTCTGGGCAAGAACCTCTCAGAAAGCAGAAGTGAGCAGAAATGTCAATCAGAAGAGATTTTAAAAAAATGAGATTTCACTTTTTCATTGCTTAATATTTAATGTGCAACAAACTTCCCCCTCTGATTTGAAGTTTGGGCAAAAACGCATAGCATAATGACATGCAGCAGATGGCATTGGCTATTCTGCATTCAGACAGAAATGAGCAGAAACAATGAGGGGTTACTAGTTTCAGTGTGATACAGAACAAATATGACGTTGTGAAGCCTTTAAGTTTACAAAAGAAATGCATCTCAGAATCCCTTTTCACAACTGCTTTCTACCTATGTTCAAGACGGTGTGGACTGGAGTCTCTGCTGGTTTTCAGTTCCTTTGAAATGTACTGTTGCACTGAACAACTGATGCTACTTAAAAAAGCAGAATGTTTCTCAGGAGGCAAATGTCCATGACAAGTGACAGACGAGTTAATTACATCTTTGTTTACTGTTCTTCTGTTGATTTCTGACACCTTCAGAAAGTATCAGGACTTTCTGAAAGTTATTTTCCCTTTGGTACTCATTGTTTATTCAAGTAAGGGGGTTGGGCTGTGGGGAAGTTGGCTGGCAGAGTAAAAATCGCCAAAGACATGCACTTGTGGTTTGGTGACTGGGAAGCATTCTGCCTGTACAATAGCAAGCTGAGCTATGCCGAGAGGGAAAGCACTGTAGCTGAGCCAGCATTGAAAGAGTCCAGATTTATTCTTAAGACAAGAGGGCTGTGGTCAAAGTTACCTTTGCAAGAAACTTCTGTGTGGAGGAATAACACAAATATTTCATATAGTAAGGGGGGAGGGCTGGGTAGAAATGACCAACACTAAGAATGCAAAGCTTTAAGATTTTCAGATCAACTTGACACTGAAGCCCTGCTGGAAGTCTGTAGAGAGCCACGGCTGGCTTTCTTACACTCATTGCTGAGAAGGCAGAGGAATACAGCACAACATTTTGGCACTGGCAGCTGAACTTCACCACAGAAGTGACAATGCAAGTGTGTGTCTATGTAATGTGTATATATGAGGGAGCATAGTATGGCACAGCAACTTGTTTGGGAGAATTGAAAACCAGGGCAACGTAGATATTTCAGCTGTGCTTGAGACAGCATGGGAAGAGACTACAGAGCACAACTCTGTACAGCCTGAGTGGAGACTGAGCTCTGTCATGATTGGTGCTGTGACCACCTCCCGGGGCAGCCTGTTTCAGTGCCCTGCTTATACTGCTGTTTTGGGTTAGGCCTTAATAAATGACATTCTATCAATGTATCACAGAGGAAAAGACATAGTATCTGCTTCTGTAAATAAGAAAAATCATGTTAAACAAAATGATAGTCTCAGAAAAGAATATTCACATTTCTTTCTTGAAAAGTGAGCAGAAACAAAGTACTGTGCAACAATACTGAAACTTCTTTGAGGTTCTAATGATGACTATTTTGTTAGCCACTTCTGCACAATATTTGCTTAATCTATCTACTGGACCAGATTTTCTTAAAGAGAGAGAAATTTTATTGAATAAAAATATTAGCTCTTATTACCGTGCTTTGTCCTCCTTCCCCCACGCAATATACACGTAACCGATAGGAAGAGCCAGGATTGAGCCGGTCACACACATGTTCCCTCGCAGCTCCGCTGTATATGGTGTCCCATTTGTTTCCTGAAAGTTACAAGTAAGTGTGCAATGAACCCAGGTGTAATTTGCCACACTTCAGTACCAACCACAGCAGGTATCCTAACTTCACTAAGTAAGTGTGTGCCTGATGTTTATAAGAAAAGAAATTAATACTTGCTTTGAGTTTTGTGAAAGACCCAATAATTTCATAAACATAGTTTCCTAGGTAAATCTGTGTAAAGCTGCCAAAATAGCTTCCTTATTTGGTATTCACCTTAACTAGAAGAGAATTTATTTTTAACGAAGTCATTATTACTAGGCCAGCAAACACATTCAACATCACGACCAAATAAACAGGAAAGATACAAAAGCAGTATTTTCCATGGAAAAGAAACTTCTGATCACAACATTGTTTTGAAGGCTGGAACTACAGTGTAAAATTGATAAAGTTTGTTCCTTGTATTTCTGAATGGCCCAGTAGCATCTGAAATACTGATTTAATTCACTAGTCTTAAATCAGAAACTCTTTAGTATTCTCTCTACGAGATTAAACAGGGAACCTGAGGACTTTTAATTAAGTCTCCAACAATTCAGTACATCACAAAATTTAGAGGACTGGGAATGAAAGGTAATACACTAACTTTAGCTCACTAAATCTGCATTAAAGTCTTGGGCTCATCATTCCAAAAGTGACTTAGTGTGGATACATGACAGAGTAAGGAAAGAGACAAACTAAGTATCAAAAGAACTGCAGCTGAGACCTCTGAGAGGGCTCCCATCACACCTTGGATCAGTACTCTGCCTTAATCTGACATAGCACTAGAGAAGTATAGACTTTCACTCTCAATGTAACTCTGTTCTTGAACTTAAAAACGTTACTTTATAAGGTCTAGATTTTAAAACAATTCAGCGAGATAGCTTTATATCCAGCTTGGAAATACTGTTAATTTCCTTTCTGCGTGGAAGGATAGAGCAATAAATAGCAAAAATAGTTATCCCAGCTGCATCATTGTTCTCCTTTAATAGTGACAAACGGAACACTAGTTTTTATTTCATCTATACAGACAACAAAGCTATGTGTCCCTGCCTTCTTGCCCTAAAATGTCTGAAATTTATCATTTCATATCTAAAACAGAATACATCTAATTAGTAAGTTCAACAAGAAGCATCTCTTTTGATGCAGAGTTTTGTGGCATCTTCTTTCTAAGCCAATGAAAAAGAACTTTTTGTATACCGGCAACAATGTGCCTCTATTTTTTGGTGGCGGTCTCAGGGAATAACTTTCCCTGTCATAATACACATTTTATTCTTCCCACAGGTGCACACAGACAGGTAAAAAACCCTACAGCAGAATGCCAGCATACGCTCCTAATACTTACCATTTAAGCCTTCAGACATTTCCACAACATACATATTTATTGCTGCTCCTCCATTGTCTTTTGGTGGATCTATGAAAACGAGGAATATTCCAGTTCAGCAAGGTAAATTAAATGGTTTTGTAGCTTTTGGGAAGGGTTTACAAAAGGCAGAATCAACAGCTGACTGAAGATGGGTACTTATTTAGACAGGTAGCACCCTAGCTCAGGGCCGTGGCAAATCACTCGAAGTCTCAGCTATGAGAAGCTGCCAGCTCACAGCCCTACCCTTCAACTCTGCAAATGAAGAGTAGCAAGTGAATCCCACCTGGGAGATGCCACAGCAAACATTTCAGCCTCAAGTGCTGCAGAAGGCAGCCTGATTATTGATTCAGGGACTCAGACCCTAATGGTCCTGTAATTTGGACTGCAGATAGGAGAAGAATATCATACTGATTTGTATACAAGAATATTTCAGAATTATTTAAGGACAGAATTTCAAAAACCTAAATACTTTGGGATAGAAGTCAGGAATTCTACACTGAAAACTTATCTCTTAAACTTCAAATACATCACTAGAAATTGAGTGCACTATCTTCCCTGGTACAACATTCATGTACAAGACATGAACTTACAGACCTTTCTTTGACATACAATTCCGTTTCTCAGAAATTACTTAGAGAACAGCAAAACCAACATTTTGAACAAATATAAAGACAGCATGAAACTTCAACACAGAAGGGTACTCCTGCCAAAACATTACATTATGTTCATGCTGAATTAAATGATGTTGGCTCTTAGGCAAGGGCTATGTTTCATATCACACCTGCTAAATAAAACGAGACATTATATGGCACATAGCCCTTGGAAGGCATCAAATTACTCCAAAAGAAAAGTAAAATTATCACATTATTTATTACATAAAAAGAGTATTGCTCTTCACATAATGACTATTAAAGGTTTTATATACAAATTGCTATTCTAGAGAGCTTTTGATTTACAAATCAGATATTTTTAGTAACTTCATACATTATGTATGTATCATCCATAAAAGATCAAGTATCATATTCTGATATAGCAAAGCCATCTGGAAAGATGCAAGGCTGGACCTCCTAAGTGCTACTAATACTCTACAAGTAGCTTTCTTTTTTGATGCTGAAGAATTAAACACACTATTAAACGGAAACAGGTAAGAAGTGACAATAAATAAACTTTTTAACTATTTGATTTTCTGTTAAAGTATTGGATCACACAGTACTGTTAACCTTCTCCTATTTTACAGCATAAGGCTAAAAAATCCTGAGCCTAAAGAAAAGTTTCTCAAGATCCTTAGCAAATAAAAACATTTATCTATCTTTGAAAAGATATGTTGAACTTTGATCTTCTCTTGTGATAGAAACACAGAATGTCATAGCATCTATTTTCTTGTGCCAGAGAAACAGAATTTCTTAGTACACCATTAACATCACTGATTTTTTTAATTGTAGTCCTCTGCAATAACAGTTCCTATTGCAATTAGTGTATTTTTTTCCCCTACATAACTACTTATAATACCAGACTAAGTATTTTGGATCAATATTTTTTTCATTCTGTGATGAGGATTTTAATGGCTCAGTTGACTGAAGTGTTACTGAAGTAAAGCCTGACCTTCTATATACAAATATATATAAAATATTTTATATACATCTAAAATATAGAAGACATACTGTAAACAGAGCTGGACAACATTCTTACCCCAGATTACTTTAAAACTCTGTGCATGAATTTTTCCTTTCACTGTGGGTTTTGAAGGTGCTCCAGGTTTGTCTGGACAGGTAATGTATTCCACTGTCTCACTTGGACTGCTTTTCCCTTCTGAGTTATAGGCAATGACCTGCAAATATATATAAAATACTATAAATGCAGTGGATAGTGGTATGCTATTCACTTTTATTGTAAGGACATTGTCTGGCGTATTTAGACAGATAGATACATAAAAATTACCACAAGAACTAAAGTTATTATATACCTTTATTTTACATTTTCAGTAGTCCCACAGTTAGACAATCACTTCACTGAAAATAAAAATGCATGCAAATTGCCTGGAAAAAAAATCCCCCTCTCATACTAGTATAGTACCTTCTTTTACAGAAATACATTCAGATAGAAAAAAAAGGGGTTTATATGGATAAGTTGTACTAATAACAGCAAAGGGAATGTGAACTCTTCAGTCCCAATGAAAATTATGCAACAGGTTGTTGTGAAAGTTATTACAGGCATGTGAAGGACAAGAAGCTAATTAGATTTATCAAGGGTAAATCACCTTTGACCAAGCGTCGCATAGTGAAACAATTTGCTCAACAGATGGAAGAAAGCTGTGGACATCATCTACCCTAATTTTAGTTTGACATGGACTCCCACAACATCCATGTAGACAAGTTGGTAAGATACAGATACAACAGATGGACCACAAGATGGATATAGTAAACCTGACAGAATGCCTGGCTCAAAGCATGTTGGTTAATGGTTCAAAGGCAAATTAGCAGCTGCTCATGAGGTGGGTTCCTCAGCAGCCAATCCAATGTCAGATTCCATTCAGTATCTTGAGTGAATGATGCTCCCACGTTTGAATATGGCACCAAACCAGGAGAAGACAAAGATCGGAGGGAAGAGCCACTCTGACAGACAGAAAGATTGCATCAACAAGAATTGTATGAGCTTTGGACAAAGATAGTCTTGCACCTGGGATGGAATAATCCCAGCTCCAGTACAGTCTGGGGTCTAATGGGCTACCCAGCTTTTCCTTTCAAAAAGCTCTGCTGAGAAGGACCTTGGGATTCTGGTGGGAGCAAACCAAATTAATCAGCAAAGCATCTTGGCAATAGCAAAATCAAATTGTTTCAGGGGCTGCATCAGCAAGAATTTAGCCAGAAGAACAAGGGATGTGATTATGCCACTTTACTCAGCACTTTATAAGCCACGCTTGGAATTCTGTGTCTGGTTTTGGCCCTTCCAGTTCAAGAGGCCCAGGGAAACTGGAGAGTTCTGAAGAGAGCCAGAAAGATGATTAGAAGATTGGAGAATCTGACTCAGGAAAAAAAGTTTGGTTTTATTTTGCCTAAGGAAAAAGAAGTTTCATCGGGAAGGATATAATCACAGCCTTCCAGTACCTAAAGGATAGTTACGGAAGAGATGAAGATACTGCCTTCAAAAAAACCTGTGATGACAGGACAAGAGTCAGTAGACACAAAATATATTTGGGAAAATCCTAGCTGGATACCAGAAAAGAAAATAATCACCATTAGAACAGACTGCCCAGAGAAATGGTTGAATCTCCCTTGCTGGAAATGCTGAAATCTCAGCTCAACAGGGCTGCAACAGGGTTGAATTGCCTAACCTAAGGCCTTGCTTTCTAGAAAAATTTGACCCAGTTGAATGCCAAAAGTCCTTTCTAACCTAGAGTTTTCTGTGATTCTAGGAAACCACATTGCTACTCTTCTTTAAATTTTAGTTTTAGTTTAGTTTAGCAAAAAGCTAAACAACCTAAAAGAAAGGGTTTTCTTGCTTTTATACTTTTAAAAATTCGCAGAATCAAAATGGGAGCAGTGATGTTAGTGCAGACTGAGAAATGGAAATGCAAACTAACATGTCTCTCAGACAGTAAGTCTCCTGATACAGTTTACAAGATTAATAATCATCTGGTTGTCTTTGTGTCCTTACAAATGAAGCTAAACAGGCAGTTAGCATTTACGTATTATAATATAGTTTCAAATGGTTATAAAGCTTCTTTCAAAGGCTTCAAGGAATACTACTACTAATTAAGTCTTTCCCTGTATAATAAAAATTAAAGACCTGATTAACACAACATTTGTTTCTCCTTTATGCCTTGTGAATGAGCGAACAGAGACTTCTGTTTACTGTTTTGCTAATAAAAATAGGGAATAAACACTGATTTTTTTAAATTTTAATGAGAAACTTAGGCCCTTTAAGTAACTATACATTTAGTAGTAATGAGTATGATTAACATGTAGGATTACTTTCAAAGGAAGACTGTGACCAAGATCAGAAATTGTAAGAAAACTGGCATCAAATTCAGTTTTCCTTGAAAAAGGCCCTCCCCAGTTCTGAGTGAATCTCAAGCTACTCTGGCGCAAAAAAACCCCACCCAAATATATGAAAAAATCTTACCCTAAATTTATATTTTGTACTACGCCTCAAATTCTTCACCGTGTAAGTAAGATCATCACCATCATATTTTGGCTTGAAACCATATCCCTGCAGAAGTAAATAAGATTATTCGAGACATCTTTGCAGACCAGAGGATGAAACATACTGCCTATAAATAATTATTGTTTCAATGAATTCATTATCCATTTTCCAATCAGAAGAGGAGAAAAGACCAGTAAGAGAAACATACACATCAATACCATATACTATACTTAACACTTTCAAAGGGTAGAACAGTATTAATTTTAAAACAAAGGATTTTAGGCTGAAATGACATGTAGGGGGACTACACTTCATGATACAATTACTTTAATCCAGCTCTTTTAAGGCTTTTTCACACACAAATTCACAAAGCTAGAAGTAATTTAAAAGTCTTTGTAGGAATGGAGTTTAGTAACACTAAACACAAAAAAAAAGAAGAAAGTTATGTGGTTTGGTCATAACAATGACAAATAATTAGCTTAATTTCAGAAAATACAGTTCCTTGTAGAATATTCTATCAAAAGTAAACATTGCTATAGTTGGCACAATAATATATCAAATACACACATCTTAGTCTCTTTTCTTATCGAGAATAAGTATTCTAAACTTACTGAGTTCTCATCCTCCATCTCTAATATATATGAGATTCCTTCATCTGATGGTGTTCCTGAGGGTTTTGTCCACTGAAGGGATAACCAAGTAACTCCAGCATTAATCAGCAAAGGACTTGCTGGTGTGGTTGGGGCAGTGCCTGAGGTATGATACAGGACTTCTTCACTAAAATCACTGTTTAAAACAGACAGTACGTAAACTAACTAAACACAGTAATTAATTTCTAGAAAAACAAAATTCTTACTAAGCACAATTATGACAGCTTCTTGGACATAAGAACAATGGGAAATTGCAAGCTGGTTGGTACATGCAGACAACTTAACTTGCCCATGAATCTGTCAGTAACAAAACACCTGAACAAGCAAAGTATGTTCATAATCAAAATATTCCTTTATATGATATAATTACAATGTTTTGCTAACCAAAACCCGTTACTTTTTCATATTAACTCAGTATTCTAAAACAGTAGAGCTCTATATGCAGCAATATACTAACACCACAGTGTTCTTCCTATTCAAAATGAAAACACCAAGGTATAAAAGCATGTATTGGAAGATCTCAAAACAGATTTTGTTTATGTGTTCTAACATTACTTTGAAGTACTAGTTTCTCTAGTGATTCAGAAAATAATAGACTAATAGTCTCATTCAATGTTAAGCTATTTTAAGAGCTGATAACATGAAAATCTTCTTGCAGAAAAAATGAAATAGAGTGTACACCAGTGAATCTTCTAATATAACCGTCATTATTGGATGACAATTAGATACATCTTGTGGTGAAAATGCAAACAAGTATATAAAAATGCCTACTGTGAAACAGAAGGATGCAAAAGTCATTAAACAGGTGCTGCACCTGCAGAGCTGGTCTAACAGTTGTAAAAAAACCCCACCTGTTCTCAAGCTGGTATTTTCTGCTTCTGCATGAGATCTGAAGAAATATTTACAGGCCTAGAGCTAATCTAGTTTTTTGACTATATGAAACTAATGTTATAATTAAATTGCAGAAATGTAATTTTAATCTGAAAGCTAGGGATTACTTAAGTGAGCATCAGGAGGTCCTGAAAATGAAATCCTCTATACAGCTTAAACAACTGTATCAGTCAAATGTTTCATGTGTCGGAACCTGACTTGCCTGAAAAATCTCAATATAAAGTTACCTCTTAACCTACATTATAATAATGCATATATTGTAAATTTTGGTCTGCATTAAAGTACTTTTAGTGTTTTAAAAAATAATCTTAGAGACAACACATTATCAAGTATGTTGATAGCACACAAAACAGACATACTGTCTGTACAGACATGACTCTGAAGCAAAAAGTAAAAAAATGCAGAACGAGAAAACTTTAAATTTATGGGAAAAGTGATTTTTTTTCTTGTAAGAAGTCAGAAGCAAGAAAATCTCTGAAATAAAGATAATGTGATACCTACAAGATATTTACAAAAAAGGCCAGCATTGTATAGGTAGCCTAGAGAAAGCAAGAAGAGAGGCTAGATATAAATAGTATGTCTAACTCTATTCACAACAAACTATTGAAGAAGTCACCTTACCAGCAGATATAAGGTAAAAGACTCCACATTTAAAAAAGATTTAATCTCTTTACTTGTTGAACCACTAGAAAATACATTGAAATAAACTAACAGAGTTCCAGCAATACCCACACTTGAATAACTATTAAACAATTTCCTTAGAAGTACAACAATACTGTAATTTTTTTTAAATAAAGTTTATTTTTCCAGTATCCTTTAGAACTGTTTCATGTGAGGTTAGAATTAAATTTAAAAATTAGTAACTCAGAGATAAATTATCTGTTCTTGTTGGTAAAATTATTTAGACAAAATTCTGTCTCCAGATGCCTAATGTTCTCAACATTCTTTATAAGGAACAGGCACTCTACACTAATAAATATTATTTCAAGAGACTTCTTAATTAAATAATACCATGAAGACAATAAAGCACATCTTCGCAAGACTACGAAATATTGATTTTAAAAAATCTATTCAGCATGATTAGTTTAAGGAGGGTACTTAACTGATCAGTGTCTTCAAAGCTTACGCTGGAGGAATCTGTAATTATGTGCAGCTATTCCCAGAGTGTACATTTACACTCAGATGCAAAAGGGGAACAGGAAGAGAGCCTTAGTGCTGGACCCTGCTTAACTGCCAGCTCCCTCCCTGTCTTTATTTTTAACAGTTCCAACTAAGTCTCATCAAGACAAAGTCCAAGAGAGACTAAAAAGAATAATTAATTACAGGAACATCATCCAGAAGGCAGTAATGTAATAAAGACTGTTAGAGCACACCAAAAGTCATTGTAGTCCACTGTAGTGTCTTCTGACAGTGGTCCAAAACAGGTGCTTAAGGACAGACATAGGAACAGGCACTATATGCAATGCATTCCCTGAGTACTCTCCAAAACCTCCTAACACATGCCTCCAATCTCCTGAGCCAGCTGTATTTTCCCCATACTTAATAATTTGTAGAGGATTTCTTCTGCCCAGCATGAGTTATGATCCCAGCTCTGGCTCCCTACTCTTTATGCTGTCCTCTCACACTGTCCAAGCAGGCACTGTTGTTTCAAGCAACTCCTTCTGCCAGCTGAAGGACAAACAATACATATCCTCTATTTCACACTATAAAAACACCACACTGATGAACTGCAGCACAGTGTTAATAATATTTCAAAGTGAATTAAAAACACAAATGCAAAATAGCAGTTTTAGGCTGATGGCTAGGGAAACTTTATTTTTATGCCACACAGGACCTCAAGGTCCAAGTGCTACTAGGTAGCATGGACTCCAGCAGTCTGCTCTAGAGATGATGAGTCCTGGTGGTGTGACTGTTAGCCAGGTTAATCCACTTTGCCTGATGACCAAGAAGCATTCCCAAGAACTAATGCACCCAACTAGTGCAACTGTAAGTTGAGAAAATGTTGTAGATTTTATGTTTTTTTTTTCCCCATGTTCTTACTTGTATTCTCTACTGAAGTTAGAAGTCACAGGATCACAGAATGGGTCAGGCTGGAAGGGACCACAGTGGGTCATTTAGTCAACCTCTCTCCTTAAGTAGGAGTGTCCTAGAGCACATGGCACATGTCATCCATTCAAAAAATTCAAAACAAAGTCTGGTGCTCTATAACTTCTGAAAAATAGTAACTAAAAGGAGGAATCATGTATCCTAAGCCCTTTTAATAAGCTCCTAGACCTTCCAAAGAATTCATTGATTTGGTAATTTCATATTCTGTCTATTTCCCCGGTTTACAGGAGACTAGCAGATACCTTAGATAAAGGGACAATATCCCAATAAGGGGGCATGGCACAGAGCATCACAGATACACTGACATGTGGCAGTGGGGGTTCTGCCAGACTTACCTCCTGCTCTGGTAGACTTACTGACACGTCTTTATACTGTCAGCACTACCACTCTAAATTTAAGGAGGAATGGTAAGCCCTTAAAAACTGTTACACCAGCTTCAGGAACTGACCTTATGTCTAGCACCACATCAAACCCGCCCAGAACCAAGAGCAGCAGAGAGCATGTTAACAAGGCACCTTCTGCTCAGCACAGCAGCAGCACATGTTGCTTCTAAGAGGGGCTGAGATTTGTAGCATTTATAGGGTAAGTATGCACATACATAGCAATCGTAGCACGTGGCCATGCCAGGCCTGACAAAATGCACTATGCTGGGAATCACAGAATAGCTGAGGTGGGAAGGGATCTCTGGAGGTCATCTCGTCTAACCTCCCCTGCTCAGGGAGCGTCAAGTGATTCATAGCACACAGGTAATCTGTAAAATGAATAATACAATCACATACTGTGAACTAAGCACCTGGACTAGATGATCACTGTAGGTCCCTTCCAATTGAAATATTTTATATTCCATGTTTCAGTTGGTTCCAGTTGGACAAAAGACTATTTTCTTTAAATGCCACCATATGTTTTTCCCAAACAAGCACACACATGCATATGCATTCTATTTTTATGTACATAATATTTACCTCATTCCCATGTCATTTTTGGCTGCTAGCCTAAAGGTGTACCCCATTGCTGGTGATAGTTTAGTGATCCTATACTGCTTCTGTTGACCATAATAACACTGGCAAAACTCTCCATTTCCTTTTCCCTAAAGAGGAATAAATGAATCACATTATTCACCCTATTATATATGCATCCATCAATTAAAGTAACACACACACACGTGAAGTAAAACCCATTTTTTGAAATTAAATAAAGCTCAAGAATCTCCCATATAGTGAGGTAGTAGTATATCGAACTTTGCATCTATATTAAATTAGTGGCCTTTTTCCTTCCTTTTCACGTCCCAGCTCCACAGGGCAGGAATTAAAAAAACTCATGAAGCTTCTGCAGCTCTGCCATCTCAGGATAGCTGTCCAGATAGGGACTGCAAGATGTTAGCAGGAGCATAGTTGATCCACCCACTTTGTACAAAAGAAAGACTGTTACAGGAAAATGATCCTTTGGTGTCAGCTCTTGAATGCAGTATTGGACTACAAGTGAAAAAGCCACTATTAAGAGTGGCAGAATCATGCAATTAAGATCCTATTATTTTTTATCCCCCCGGAAAAACACTGAGCAATAGCTATATTTTGATAATTGATTCAGGAATTTCATTATTTGTCACACACCCCTGAACAGATGCCATAATTTTCATACAACTTGATGTGCACAGTCACATACAACTACTTCAAAAATCTCCAAAATTAAAAATACAATAGAAAAACTTGCTTACTTCATCCCATTCTAAAAGGTAACTGTGGATTTTGGAACCATTATCACAAGATGCCTGCAACAGGAAAACAAGAAAATTAGAACAAGACCACTTAAGGAAAAAAATGTATGCATGGGCCAAACCATGACAAGAACAGCAGAAAGCAAATGATGCTCCCCTTATACAGTTGTTTCACTTGTCAAGACAGTCCTAGCTCAGCCTCCAATCAATGAATGCTTGTTTATGGTTTTCTTTTCTAATTTAGATCTTGAAAAAGTATTCAGGTAGCTGTACAAAATTCTATAGTATTTTTCTGAGCAGCTGGACTGCAGGTCTTCTCAAATCTGTCTTTTCAGATCACTTAATTTGCTTTGTATAAACAAGTCTATGTTCAATGACAGAGAAAGAAATCAGTTCCACAGAACGGTAGGGGACTGGAACTTTACTGCAAAGGCTCTTTGCTTTTATGTGAATCCTTCTCTTTTTACTGAAGTCCACATTGAACCCAGTGCATCTATTTCCAGTCATGGAACTGTGACTGAAATTAACATGTATGATGAAAATTTTCCATTTCAATGAACTGGTATTTTATTGATAAATCTACAACAATTCTGAAGAGTTTTAAATATTTATTTTAAAGGCTGGGAAGCAATTCTTACCTTCCATTGAAGAGTAAGAGAATTTTTGGTCCGATTAGTTATCCTGGGCAGATTTGGAGTATCAGGTTCACAACTTGCTGTGGTAAAACTTTCTGCTTCTGAAGGACTCCCCTTTACACAGTTGCATTCTACCTGGACTCTAAAGTGGAAAAGAGTCAATAACATTTTCCTTCAAAATCTGTATATATAGTTTCCAAAGAAAACGGAGTATTCAGAAGGAAAGTAGTGCCTTGCTGCTTCATTATTAAAATACTACTGTTATAAATAAATAACTGGGGAAACACCTTGGTCAATAGAAGTAATGTGAAAGAAAAGAGTCCTTTACTTTGCATGTACATCACTACCATCAGTCAGCTTTAGCCCCACAATTATATTTGAAATATGTCTGCTATTAGCTGTACTTTGGTTGGGAAATAACGGTAACATTTTGCAGACTCATTATCTATTGTAGACACATTAACTGATACTATGAATAATTCTGCACATGCTTTTGTCAGATGAGCACAGTGAAGCTCTGTTGATACATTTTCAGAGTCTCCTCTGCACTCCTTCAAGACCTTGCTGAGTGTGTTCACTCTGTCCTCTTCTTTAGGAAGGCTATGAATTAACTCTCCACCTACTTCGTAAGAGTGAATTCTTGCTTCTGCCTCAAAGAGAAATGGTTTGTTTTTCAAACACCTTGTCTCCAAAAGGAAATACGCTATTATCTTCTGGCCTCTCCCTGTCCCCTAAGCGGTGTAGATACACCTTGTCTCTTCCTTGGATAAATGGCACGTTACTTTATTCTGATTCATATGTTTCTTTGAAAGAAAGAAAACAAAAGCCCCCAAAACTCCCTTTCCTCTTATCATGGATCTAAGAGCTGGGTGGCCAGCTTACGAAGATGCAAAAAATCATTATCCCTTGCCCTACCACAACAGGTCCTACTAAGAAGTCCATCCCCATCTTTCTCATAAGCCCCCTTTAAGTACCAAAAGGCCACAAAAGGTCTCTTTGGAGACTTTCTCTCACCGAACAACTGCAACTATGTCACTGTGCCTTCACAGGAGAGGTGCTCCAGCCCTTTGACTGTTTATGTGGCACTCCTTTGGACCCACTCTAACAGGTCCACATCCTTCCTCTGCTGAGGGCCCCAGAACTGGATGCAGTACTCCAGGTGGGATCTCACCAGAGTAGAGGGGCAGAATCACTGCCCTTGACCTGCTCTTCATAGTGCTTTTGATGCAGCCCAGCATACAGATGGCCTTCTGGGTTGCGAGCACACACAAGTCAAGTAATTCCTGGCTTCCCATCCAGCAGGACCCTATATCCTCCTTGGCAGGGCTGCTCTCAATCCCTTCATCTCCCAGCCTATATTGCTACCCAGGGTTCTTCCGACCCAAGTGCAGCAGCTTGCACTTGGCCTTGAACCTCATGAACCCATGCTGAAGCCATGGGCCCAACACTCAACCTTGTCCAGGTCCCTCTGGATGGCATCCTGTCCCTGAAGGCACGTCAACCACACCACTCAGCTTGGTGTCATCTGCTGAAAGTGCACTTGGTCCCACCGTCTGTGTCACTGATGAAGATATTAGGCAGTACTTGTCCGATACAGACTCCTGATGGAAATCAGCTGGACATCCAGCCATTGACCAGTACTCTCTGAATGTGTCCATCCAATCAATTCCTCATCTATCATAAGTCCATCCATCAAGTTCATATCTCTCCAGTTAAGAGAGAATGATGTTGGGAGGGACTGTCTCAAAGGCCTTACAGAAGTCCGGATAAATGGTATCTGTAGCCCTTCCCTTGTCCACTATGTAGTCACTCCATCATAGACTGGCTAAGCAGGACTTGCCTTCAGTGAAGCCATGCTGGCTGTCTCAAATCACCCTATCTTGTGGTCCAGACACTTGACAGGAGTGGGAAGAGTGGTGGTCAGTGAAGACTGAGGCAAAAGAGTTGTGAATACCTCAGCCTTCTCCTTATCTGTTACTACCAGTTTGCTAATTGTGTTCATAACGGGGGATATGCTTTCTCTGACCTTCCTTTCTGGCTGACATAACTACAGAAGCCCTTTGCATTCCTTGCCAAGCTCAGCTCAAAATGACTCTCCAATATTTAAAAACAAAGAGGGAAGAAGAACACTGAACCACATCTTTCCAATCTTATTTCTTCTGACCTCCTGAAGCAGCAAATTCTGCTAGAAGGGTAGAATTACACTGAGCTGGGGCCATACTTTTTAGCACACATGGGGTCAGGTTCACTGATCTACTGGAGGAAAGCAAAGGCAGCATAATGTGACCTTCAGGTGACCAGCAGTGAGCATCTTCCTGTGCTGCTTGTGGAAAACTGAGAGAAAGCACTATCTGTGCCTGGCTCCAAGGATAGAAAAAGGTCACAGTGTTGGCATGAAGAACGGACCATGGAGGTAGGATAGGGGTGCACTAATCATATCTTATGTTGCCCAAAATGGACTGAATTCAACTGGTCAACTAAGCAAAAAATGTCGGTTTGTGACCCAAACGAGGGTTAAAAATAGTAAGAACAATCTCTGAAGACTTACGCAAATATGCAGATACAATGAAACATATAAAATTTTCCACTGAATTTAATGAAAAGGAGATACTTACTTTGCATGGTAATCAGTTGCTGGCCTGAGATCATTTACAGTAACTTTATTTTCTTCTCCTCTGGAAAGAGACACAATTTTGTTAAAGACTATTTCAGAATCTCATACATTTATAAAAAAGACATATATCATCTAACCAATCACAAACACACCTTCTACGAAATGTATTTGCTAACAGTTTAACTAAGTTGCTAAATATAGTAGAATGTAAATGTGTTTATCGTTGAATTTTAGAGGTTTCTTGCATTACTCCTGTTCTTTTGCCCTGGTAGTTTTGGGGCCCTTTTTCATTTGTTTGGTGCCTTTTTAAAAATAATCATTACTTTCTTCTACTCAGTAAGACAAGCTGCATGTATATGTTATATTGTATAGGTATGTTATTACACAAAAAAACCCATTAAAGTGCTGGAGCCTACTGAAGCTCAGTTCAGCCTTACAAAAACAATTATCTAAAACTGTATCTGACTGCATATATCTACTTGTTAGAGCCTAGTAAACAAAAAAAGCACCTAAGTAATGATTAGTTTTCTTTTGCTGACATCAGTTTACGTTAGCAAAGCTCATTTCTTTTCCTCTAGTTTCTAGGATAGGGATATCCAACTCGCGATTCCATGAAATCCATGGAAGGTGGCTATGATAAACTAGCTAGATACAAGAGTTTATAATCACTAGAGAGCTCTACACCTTTAAGGCTAAATTTTGCTGTCATGTTCCTCCAAGCTGCAAAAAACCAACTCAAGACCACTGTGTTAGGAATGAAACAATCAAAGAGTTTTTGCTTTGCTGCTGCTGTGAGTTGTTCTGTGTGAATTTACTTACTTTTTTTTGTATCATAAGACCAATATAAAGAGCAATTTTAGGGAAAGGAGGAATAACATTAATGGGAACAGAAGCATGTGCTGACATGAATAATGATAAATACTATTTGTACTTCTCACTACTTGCATATAGGTATTTGAGAACCCACAGTTTCTAATGCAGCTGGTTGAAATACAGTAAAGTGGTATTAAAACATGCCTCCAACATGTAAGAACAAAGTCTTTACATTTCAACTGATGGCAGAGATTTCAGTAATAAAACAGAACAAATTCTACTGAATAAAAAGTTAATTTCAAAACAGCACTTGCACACAACTGCTAATTATTTAACTCTCAGGACAACAAGCATATTTTAAATGAGGTTTTAGGCCACATAACTCTATGAAGCAGCAATTGAATAAAAACAATGAACACCTACACGTATACAGTTTTGTACTTTCCATCTTTTCCAGTATTTGAAATCATCACTTCGTAAGTATAAACCTCTGGGATGTCGTTCTTTTCAGTGTCTTCTCTGGTATCACTGGATGGAGGGGACCACATAAGCAGTGCTGTTCTTGCCTGAATATCCGATACCTGTAGAAACACAACTTTTGAGATCTCTGCTATTTAAGTGCTACTGCATATAAATACTACTTTGCCACAAAGGATCAAATAAGAGAAAAGAAAATAATATACCATTAGCAAATCAGACTATGTATACTGACACAATAGCTACTAACTAGTTTTTACAGATGAAATTAGGCTAGAAATACAAGGAGTGCCATGAGAAAAACGCAATCCTGGGCATGGGGCTGAGGGCAGAGACATCTCTCAGTACCAAACGCCACCCAGTGGGCTGCTGAAACATGGACTGAAGAGTTGGTAAGGCAGAGGAGACAGCAAAGCACATCCTGGGACATCGGGCATTTCCTTAAACCATGCTCAGACATGTATTTCTTTGAAGTNATATATTTAAAAAAAAAAAAAAGTGCCCTCTCTGACAACCCTAACCCCACCCTCCTGAGTTGCAGGTGGCAGGAGATCCTGAAGGAAAGAAACATAGGTTCCTTGAGGACCTGTGTGGGATTCATTAACTCAAGGGTCAGTGTTTACTTAAGCGAGCTGAGAAAAAGACCAAGAAACCATGAGAACGAGATAAGTTTGTAGTGAGAAAAAGAGAGATAATGAATTCTAACAGCTAATAACAAAAGACACAGTGACCTAATCATTAACCAATGACCTCCCGAATTAAGGTTGATAGACTGTAACTTAGAGCCAATGGTTTTGCATATAGAAACGTGTGTTCTGTAGAAAAAAGGTATATATACCAGTAGAGTTTTCAAATAAAGTTGAAATCAGACCTGCATCACATTGGTGTGTTTACGTCTATTTTCGCTCGTTGTAACCCACCCACGGCAGACCTGCTGTACTTCAGGATTAGTAGATCCATTCTAAGACAATCTATTCCTACATTAAGCTACTTTAACAGCTGAATTTTTTTCCCCAATGTCCAGGCAGTGTCTCACTACCAGCTAAGCCTACTAGTCCCCACCACCACGAAGCTGAACGTTAGATCTTCCCTTCTGTTCTGCAGTTGTTTCTTATGTATTTAAAGACTGTTAGCATTTGAGTCTCCCCTCATCAAACCACTGATCCTTCTCAGTTCTCTTTATCTCCTACCAATTCATTTTAAGTGCTTTACCCAGAACTGCACATAACATCCCATCTAATGCTTTGCTAATGCCGAATTGCCTTACACACCTGAGAGATTGCATTTCCTTTGTACATCTTAGTCTACCTTTGTTTAAACTAGAGAAGTAATGCTGTTGGTATAAGTGAGAGGTGGCTTTACAGTTTCTATTGGGTTTGTGTGGCAAGACTTTGCTAGTGGGGACTGTGTGAGGGCTACATGGGTGGCTTCTGTTAGAAGATGCCAGAAGCTTCCCTCATGTCTGACAGAGCCAATCCCAACTGGTCCCAAGACAGACCCCACTGCTGGCCAAGGCTGAGCCCAGCAGTGACAGCGCCTTTGGGATAACAGAATTAAAAAGGGGTGAAAAAGACCCCAGCTCTGCAGAAGAACAACTACAGACAGAGAGGAGTGAGAACAGGCAAGAGAAACAGCTCTGCAGACGCCAAGGTCAGTGAAGAAAGAGTGAGGGAGGTGCTCCAGGTGCTGGAGCTGAGATTCCCCTGCAGCCAGTGGTGCAGACCATGATGAGGCAAACTGTTCCCCATAGCCTATGAAAGTCCACAGTGATTCAGATATGCACCTGCAGCCTGTGCAGGACCCCACACTGGAGCAGGTGGATGCCTGAAAGACACTGTGACCCCATGCGAAGCCTGCACTGGAACAGGCTCCTGGGGCAGGACCTGTGGCCCTGTGAAGGGAGGAGCCCATGCTGGAGCAGGTTTGCTGGTAGGGCTGTAATGCTGAGTGGGACCCACACTGGAATGGTCTGTTCCTGAAGGACTGCATTCTGTGAGAGGGACCCATGCTGGAGCAGTTCATGAAGAACTGCAGCCTGTGGGAAGAACTCACATTAGAGGTGAATTCATGGAGAAACGTCTCACTGCAAGGGATCCCATGCTGGAACAGGGAAATGGTGTCAGAAGTCCTCCCACCAAAGAGAAAGGAATGGCAGACAATGTGTGATGAACTGACCACAGCCCCCATTCCCCATCCATTGGCACCACTGGTGGGGAGAAGGTAGAGAAACTGGGAGTGAAGTTGAGCCAGGGAAGAAAGGGAGGGGTGGAGAAAGGTGTTTTTAAGACTTGGTTTTCATTCTCATTACTCTACTTTGATTTGACTGGCAATAAATGAAATTAATTTCCATCAAGTTTGTTTTTCCCATGACAGTAATTGGTGAGTGATCTCTCCCCATCCTTATCCCAACCTACGAGCCTTTCGTTATATTTTCTCCGTCCTGTAGCTGAGGAGAAGAGCAATACAGTGGCTTTGGTGGACACCTGGCATCCAGTCAGAGTCAACCCATCACAGATCTTATTGGTATATTTAAAGACTAGGGGTTTCCACTGTTCAGTACAGAGAGAGCAAGGAGAGTGGGAGGAAGATCAAAGAGAACATTACAGACTACAGAGTAACAGACAACTCACAGGACTTTGACCAGTAAAATTAAACTCAGAGTATTAGTGGAAATCATTATCTATCAAAAAGCATCAACAGAGAACAGGTTGATATGTTCTTTATGTCTCTGACTGGATGAAAATTTTCCCTTGACTTAACACTGCTGTGTATGAAAGGATGAGGGATCCGTAACGGGAGAAGATCAAGAAAATCAGAACCTAAGAGGAGTCTGGAGGTAGCAAAACTTATGTAACCCCATACTGTATAGAAATGAAAGATGCATGTGAATGAAGTATACAATGGAGACCACCACGCGATTCAGATGTGCATGCCCTGGACCTGGGCATTGAGACATGGGACAGCCCAGGAAGGTCTTCAGCATTATTCCAGGCTTTCTGGAGCAGAATAAGGTGCAACGGACACTATACTGAGCAGCACCTTGTATGATCATCTGATCATACGGCCACCATCACTGCCAGCACTGTCAGTTCACCCACGGAACAGAGTGCTGACCATCCATCAGGAACCACAATCCACACAGTGAGTGCTTCAACTAAACCAATAAAAACCATGCAGGAATATTTCTGATGAGAGCTACAAGCAGAAGGTGTGAAAAAAATAATCTCCTGGTTCACTTGTGGGAGCATGAGAAAAACATTTCCTTGATGAAACTGTGGGAGGGTTGCTTGTGATCCTGCAAGGCCTAAGTAGGTAACACAGACTCCTATCACATCACACCACTCCCCCAAGCTGTAACATCAGCTAGCCTTCCACCCACTCGCAGCCCTGACAGTCCCTTGTCTTTATAAAGCATAAGCCTCTCCAAGTGCTGGCAGTTTGGCTTTTTGCCTTGTGTACACTGTGTAGTCTGTAGCAGATCACCACTGCCTATGCCTGTGATGTCTTCTGAGGTCTGCAGAGATCACTTGTAGGCACACAGCTACATACAATGTCATTCAAGCAACGACGTGGTAGGGAAGGCAAATACAGTGCTTGCCTAAAAGGTATGGATGGTTGAGTTGGGGCAGAAGGAAGTGAAAGAAAATATGACAGTACTGCCACTCCATTCCTTTTCCCTGTGTTATTAGCAACACTGCAGAAGACCACATCTGTTGATCCACAATTCTCACAGTCTCATTCAGAAAGCTCAGAGCTCCCCCTGGCAATGCAGCCACTGCTAACACCCCAACTTGGATATCAGTCTGTATGCCCCGACCTCTAACAGGACTGCACACTTCTGGAGAACTAGTCCCTCTATTTCTAGTCAGGACAGAAAGGAACATCCACATTGTCACGTATGAGTAATGGATTAGTTATGCTAATTAGTAATTAATAGTATTTTTAATAACAAATGACTCCTTTAAATGCTTTCTAGCACTATCTTACAGCAAGCCTAGATAGAGTGTTCAGATCCCCTGCACAAGTCTCTATTGCCTGATCCACCAGACTTAGCCAATAGGTGTTTGCTAACATCTGTGGAGATGAGATGCACAGCTGGGCAGTCAAAGAACGGGCAGCAAAAGAAAACCTCTGCTGACAGGACTTTGCAGGTTCCAGCTGTCAGAAGAAAGATGAGATGTTGGAAAGCTGGATTACACTCCAGATTCCAGATAAAAATCAGTGCTATTAGATGAGACTTACTTTCATTTCTTAGAGCCATAAATTCTACTGACCCTTTCTCCAGCTTCTTTAAATCTGGTCCTAATCAACAGTTCTTAATTTCAATCTGTACTCTTTGCTTACTCCACATCATACTTCAGCCCTTAAGCCTCTCAATAAAGTTCTGGTATCCTTGTCTCACCTATCTTCACCCTTCTCAGGTGGTTTCAGTCTCTTGCTGCTATTGCCCACTACCCCTACCCCTGTCTTACTAACAAGACTTTCAGACTCTCATCACTATTTCGTTATCAGTCTGCTTGTAAAAATAACAAACAGAAAAGCTACTTGCTCTCCATTTTTTTCTTCCAATAATTCACTGTTACTACTCTGTTTGTTCATAGTCTCATTTTCTCATCTTAGACTTCTTATCTATTTTAGATCTCTCAAGTCTTGATTGTCCTTTGGACTTGTGCTCCTTGTCAGAGCTCTCTTATCCACTCAATTCCTTTCTCCCTGACACCTTAATATCCTTAATTTTTTTTTTCTGTCTCAGTTTCTTCTCCAAAAACTGTTTATTGCCCACTCAACTAGGTCCAATTGCTAGTGTATCCTGTTAAGTGCTACTGAACTTGACGGTCCCACCTACTATCTACAGCAACTGCCAGGATCAGTTAACTCCTCTCCATTTCTTCAACTCAGTTATCTTAACCCTTTTTTATAAGACTTGATTCACACAGTTTCCACCTCCATGCTGCTTAGCCACCAAAGCCACATGGACACTGGAAGACGTGTCAATCCATTCTGATGTTTGGACACAGCAGGACACCAAGCGCTCAGGACTTTCTCTACAACTACAATCCCTGCGCAGCCCTTGGAGCACCACAGAATCACAGAATGGCTGAAGCTGGAAGGGACCCATGGAGGTCATTTGGTCCAACCAAATCTCTTTCTACATGTATTCGCTATAACTCTGTTAATACTGAGATTCACAGAGTGGTCAAGAAGTATAAAGACAATTTTATTTTCATAAATGTTAATATGCTAAAAATTACTTTGGTTGTTCACCTTTCAAAGACTGGGAGTGAATTTGCTTTAGTGTGAAAAGGTAAAGATCCTTTAAACTTGGGAGAGAGAAAAGAATGTATAACTGTAAAGCTGCAACAGATACCTTCTGATTTTATGGAAAGCTTTTGTTACTTACCACTGGCTTGGCTATATTAGAAAGAAGTGCTTCCAGTGCTTTTGTTTCTTCATCCTTTTCTTAAAAAACAAAATCAAAGCAGACAAGAAGTACCCATGAATATTGTGCAGTGACTTTACAGTGAAATAGCTCTTCACAATCAACAACTGCACATGGATGAAACTATTCATAAAATAGAACACCTTGCTAACTTGCATTCGTCTAGGTTACATAAAACCAAAAAAGCTCACAAAGACATTGTTAATATAAAAGTATTTCTAAACCTGTCCTATGATTTATGGAATGCAGAAAGCCTTGTTATCTTTCATTAATGTATAACTTTAAGCCAACTACTGCTCTGGAGAACTTAAGATCTTGGATGAGATATTTCCCATACATTTCTCTTTGGATGTAGATGCAGCCAAGTTACAGTAGCTTATATATGTTATTGCACATCAGCTAGAAGCCTACCGGTAACCTGCTGGCCTCCCTCAATTGCAAGGGAAACAATCTAAGGTGTTTTGTTGCAACTGAAGGTACAGCTGAGCTTTATAAAGGACTCTTAGTGTATAGTAAGTGTTTTATGTACTCTCACACAATATTAAAATGCTATTATCTCAATAGCGTATTACTCAGTTTTGATCGTGTGACCAAGGCTTTTTAATTCACTTAACCTGTCTTAAACTAAACATAAAAGAAAAACAAAGAGTGACAAAATTCTTTAAAAAACACAGACCAAATCTATTTACAGCTTTGTTTCTAAGATGGTTTATGCTGTTGAAACTAAATGCTTCTCTAACTTCTGTTTGACAAGTCTAAGTCTCAGTACATACTTCTCCCCAATGCCTTCTGAATTACATAACTTTGAAAAGTGGACTTCTCCATTTTTCACATAAAACACTAAAACAAATTGTTAACATAATTTTTGTAACATATGCAAGCAACAGCACATTTTATCACCTGTGCCTTGGTAAAGTTAGCTCACAAATAAATATCAACTAACAGAAAGTAAACTGAAACCAAGACAAATGTGACTCTAGAACTATACTGACAGGTATTGATTGAAGTTTGGAGCAACAGTTTCCAACTTCTGGCTTCAGACCTTATCTCAAAGGTGACCTTTGGTATTAAGTTTTCACAAGGTATCATCTACACATATTTTTAAACAGCTCTCATAGGCTGACATTTCCTGGTTTTGATTAGATGTACTTTCATCACAGTATCTTTGGTTTACAGCAATCTAATATACACTGGCATAAAATTATCATCTCAAAGCACACTTCATCAAGTTGAGAAAAATCATCTTTTGTTTCCCTCAGCCTCAGCAGTTACAGCCTCCTATTCTGAGAAAACTGTTCTTGGCTGTGATAACAAGCCTTTGATGTGTTCAGAATCCGCATGGCTACGCCAATGGCCTCAAAGTTGCATAGTGACACATCTTCAGATTTGACAGTGAAGATGACCAAGACTGAGTGGATTCAGCCCATCTGTGAGATCACAAGTGAAATAAAGATATTAATAATAAACACAGTCCCTGTGACAGTGTCCTAGAAAACATGAACTCCCATGGACTAATGTGAGCACCAGTCTTTTTCTACAAGGGTCGTTCATTAAAGACCAGACATTATTTGAATTTTATATAACAGGAGTAACTCTTTTACAAAATATTCTTCTTTAACAAGTTGAATGTAGGTTTCCTGTATCAGGCACCTGGTTCTTTTGATGTTTTCTACAGTATCAAGCAGGACATCAATATTCAGTGAGTCCTTAAAATGCAAGCAACTAGTAACTCTAGACAAAGCAGAGATTTTTCTTTAACCAGTGTTAAGAAGTATGACTCTTAATATTCTCAAATTTACATGGAGGCTTCCATGTCAGCTGTTTTTATTCTCTTAGGCCCAACCATTCCAATATGATGAGCTACTACTCAACTTCAAGACTCTCAAAGTGTGGTGTTCTGAACTCACATCATATATTTAGATGTGTGTGCACATGCATTGCTTTTGATATCACTAACCTTCTACTTCTGTGTCCGTCTGAGAATTGTTTTTTCCTTTACCCAAAGATTTGATTTTGGTAGAACCTGTGCTTATACCAGCTGCATCTTGTCCTTTTGTAAGTCCGTTATGTTCACTTGTAGGAGAAGGACATTTCTGAGGAGATGATGGAGGACTATTTAACTTATCCCTCTGAGTTCCATGTCGATCTTTTAGTTTTTTTTGTAACCTTTCATATGTTTTACTAGATCTTTCATCTCTAAAGTTGGATCTTCCATGAGCAGGCAGAGTATCTAAATGAAAGAAGAAAAGAGAAATCACTAAGAATATAATTTAAAATCTACTTAAAAATGCTACGTGCATTAAATGTGTGTGTAAAATAACATCTCTACTGCTATTTGAAAACTCATGTGTCCAGCAGGTAAACTGATATACACTAACTAGAAATTAACATGTTAGGGGAGAAAGTGTAATCTTTCCTTCTCCTGTCTTTTTGCTACTTAAAAATTATTCTTCAAATGTTTCTATAATCTTCCTTGCACTGTAAGGTACAGGATAAAGTCAACACAGAAAAAACGCAATACTTTATTACACTGGAGTAGGTTTGATCTAATGCCAAATAAACTGGCTTCAAGTTTTGGAATGCAACTAGAGCTCTATTACCTTACTGATGCTTCGGCAGGTATCAACAGGAAAAAAGCCCATAAAAGCACAGAAACACAGACTCTGTGACCGACAGTGCAATGGGAAGACACTAAAGACAGTATGGCTAGGTCTGGTAAGTACACTGTACCTGTACGCAGGAACCTAAGGCAGTATCACCAAAGACTCATCTTTAACTTAGAACGTGGCTTTGGAAAAAAGTCAGTATCAGACTAATGAAAACACTAAACCACAGAGTGGCAAACTTTCCTGTCCTATTCTAATAGTTGTATTCATTTTACCTGTATGCTTAGAAACAGGTTACTGACTCAAGACTTTTAGACTACGTGCCACATGGCACCAAATCTTTCCTCAGTGTAACCTTGCCTATGACAAATGACGAAAGCTTTAAAAAACCCCAAACATCCTTCAAAACAGCATAGAATTTGCTCATTTTTAGGTAAGTTGGATCAGTCAGTCCAAAGAATAAGTTCATTATTTGTTATTCCTTATGTGCTAGAAAAGTATTGAAACAAGATCAAATAAAAACTTCCTTGCAAGGATAAAAAAATCAAAAAACTAGAGAACTTCTCAGTTTCTGTTTTTTTGGGTTTTTAGATTAGCTTAATTCCCAGAAAGCCTGACAGAGGACTTCTAGACAAGCTGTTACTATCTAGAAATGTGATTTTCACTACCATTAGAGATCTCAGTGCTCCTGTTAGAGAACTACCATGTGCTATGAGCGGCTGGGAGTTTGTTTGTTCAGTTGCTTTTCCTCCTTAAATTTACATTTCTCATATTGGAACCTAACTGTGGGCTTTGACTTCTGAAAGTCATAGCCGAAGTCAGAGATCCAAAATTAAAAATGACATCTGTAGCAAATAAATAACAAATTAGAATATAAGTTCCCTATTTCTTAAATCCAAGGGCATCTTACATACATATTGCAAACAAAACAAACACAAAAAATTCCACTTTATCGATTTTTTACATCAATAGTTTACCAAATTATCAATGAATCCATATTTAAAGGAATATAACCTGGCAGCAGAAATCTAAAAAAATATTATTTCTTTAAGAAGTATCCTTTATCTTTTATACATTTAATTATCATACTCCAATCTCTAAATTTAGCAAATGAAAAGCAAACAATTGCCATCAGGAAATCAGAAAATTAATAAAACTACAAATAAGCACCCAAAATGCATCTAGCAATGTACTGTCATCAAACTAGTGCAAGAAGAAATAAAGTACAACTTAAGGATACAGAAACTAGGAATACCAGGAACATCTAGACATTGGTATATTCTTTGCTGATCACTTTGTGCATCATGACTATTTAAGCTCAGCAACTATATGGAGGCCATTTTTAGGTTATTTAGTAATATAACAAAATGCTGAGAAACTGTTTAGTCTCTCCCTCCACAGCTTCTAGCTTTGTCTAAAAACAGCAACCTAGAATTGCTCTTTGAAAGTCTTTCAAGGTCAGCACCTGCCTTATCTAAAGAAAAACAAGTCTACCAGAAATGTAAATACTAATCTAAAAAGCCACCCCCTGAGTTAGGACACATTTTGCCACTCACCCATATTAAAGGCAGATGTCAACAGCACTATCAAAGACAGTTCCAACTACAGTATTAAGTTTAGGTTAGTGGCACCTGATTATTCAAATTGGACTTCAAAGGGACATTCAATTAAAGGCATATGATTTTATGAAAAATGGCACACTTTTTTCCTTGATCAATACTAAGAATTGCTATTTCATACTTCAAACAGGACACTTGCAAGACATGAGCTCTCAGAACAGTACACAGGTATGGATTTAAATGCTGAATCACTATAAACACTTTCTGCTTGCTTTCCTGGGCAAATCTATAACTGATACACATAAGTAATCTGCATACTTAATGGATCACTGAAGAGACAAGTCAAATAAATTAAAAGAACTTCTGGAATAATAAACTTCAGTAAAATCAAGGCTGGTATCCTCATAAAAAATTTTGTGTATGGCTCCCATTCAAGCTGTAAGTCTTGCTTGACAAAGCCCACATGGCAGCATAACAGACACTGGAAATGAAAAGAACATGATTCCCTTTGACAGAACTTGCAGTATTCGATGAGCTACTTACCCACATCCCCATAGACTTGTGAAGTGTGATACTGTGGAATGTACTGCGTTGCCATGTCACCGGCTCCGGTCACAGGTGAGTACATGTGCCGTGGGGGAGGGGGTATCATGGTTGGAAGAGGAAGGAAGCCAGGCAGTGGGGGATGTGGAGGCCTGTGTATTACTGCGTGACCACCAGGATGAAATTCTGGAGCCTGGGGAACCACCACAACTCTTCGAACACCGTTATCCTCAATAACCTGTACAGTGAGAGACACCACATACCAAAAGAGAAATGACAGTATGTTTCTATAGAAACTTAAACACAATTAGGCATAGAGAAGCCCTTAAATTTGAGGAAAGGAAAAGAGGAGAGCCCAAGAAAAAAGATACAGGATAATTAAAGGGCTAAAGGGTTACATGTATTAATTGCAGCAATGCCATTAATTTCTCAGAGTGGTGGGGAAAAATACTGTTAAAAAGATCTGACTGTAACATCATCTTATAAACAACCAGGCGTATTTATGGCATGAGACTAGCTCCTCCTCAGGGTACTGTTTCTACCCTCATTCACACTGGTTGTATGCTACACTGCTGCTAGGATTTGTTCTATAGCAGAACAACTAGATTACTCCCTG
Organism: Scytalopus superciliaris; assembly: GCA_013400415.1. Taxonomy (NCBI): domain Eukaryota; kingdom Metazoa; phylum Chordata; class Aves; order Passeriformes; family Rhinocryptidae; genus Scytalopus; species Scytalopus superciliaris. Next base: position 67,292 of record VXBX01003247.1, on the reverse strand, counting down.
GAAATGAAATGGTGAGTTGAGAGACCTCACTCCATATAAATAGTGAGGAAAAAGGCAAGCAGTGTCTGGTTATTGCTCTGTCCCCAACACTAACCCAGAAGCACTTGCCATGCTGCCCCTGCAGCATGCAGAAGCCATCACCTGCATCAAACTGTTAGCAAGGAAGCTAGCAGGATGGTAGTGAGCCCTCTGAACACTCCATCACAAGTCAGGGTAGTTCTAAAAAATTTGTTTTTCTTCTCCCCCATCCCCCTGCCTTTTAAAATGTCTTGCACCCTTAAGGAAGCCACATACTACCCAGAAGTGGGGGGCTTTGTGGCAGAGGCTTGTGAAAAATTAGCAAATGTGAGATGCGATGGGTCTGGTGGAAAGCAGGCACAGACTGTACAAAGTGCTGAAGCACAAAATGCTTTTCACTGAATGAGAGTGGGTCATCAACTATGTCAGAAACAAGGGTCTTCCCTGAAGCACCTCACATCATTACTGTCTCTAAATGTTTGGATCAATACTGGCAAATTCACAAAAATACGTGACTCTTGGTGACACGTAGAGCCAGTCTTGGCATAATTTGACTTGTGTGTATCATAGTGTCAGTAACTTTAGTGTATGGGATGCCAACAAATAAATTGTTCTTCATTTCTTAGTAGAATGCTGCAGAATTACGTCACAGCAGAAACTGCAATGTAAGTTTTTAAATGAAACATTTATCCAGAAAAGGGGCAAAAGAAGAACAAAATATCATGATCACATTCAATAGCATTGGACAATGTAACCCTACAATGTAAGTTTTCACTGACATTTGAAATAAGATGAGGATATGTACATATACACCAACTAACATCCTTGTGGTACAGGAGCAGATCAATAGATTTGAACACTTACTGCCAAGCTGCTTTCAACTCCACTGTTTAAGCTTAATGGTATTATGCTTGGCTAGATTTAGTTCCATGCCCTGGTGTGAACGCTTCCACCAAATCCATGACAGAAGGCTGCTTGGAGGATTGGTTTTACCATGTCTCCATTACAAGTTGACACGCATCTGGTACAACTGGAACGGAGCTTCTGCTTTTCTCTGACAGCAATCTAGCTTATATACCCCCAAACTATCCTGCTAGCTGAACCACTAAGTGAGGTAAGTGATGTTGGTCTAGAAGACTTTCAAAGCTTCACCAGTGTACTGAGTGAGACAGTGCTGTGGATAGAGCTGCCTGTCTCTGGTGTAATGGTAGAATGAAGATCTCTGCATCTGCACCTACATTTGGAAGACACAGAAGCATATACACAATGCAGCTGATCCTAGTTTACTTAAATAAATAGAGAGTAGGAAAGTAATATAAATTACACAAGCAAACACAGCTTTAAAACACATGTATACCGCATGACTTTAAAAAATGGGTTATTTTCAGTATACAGAAATCATTCCTTATTGTGAAAGAGTAATCTCATTAAAGATGACACTATTCATATCTATGTAACCATAGCTGCACAGTATCCCAAAGGCAGAATTTATTAGCAGCACTAAATACAACCAGAACTTCTGATATCCTATGAAATTCTGAGCATTGAAATGTAGTTTTAATTATTTAAGTCCTTTTTGCTTACAAAACCCCGAAAACATTGCAATTTATTGTGATTTTAGGAGCAGATTCTGATTATGTAGGAAGCAGCTTCCATTAAAAAACAAACAAGCTACTTAGTTTATAACTTGTTTCCTTGGGTCTGCTAATAGTCTAAGTAACTCAGAAAGACACCCAGTTCATAAAAGCAGGGAACTTAAGTTTAATATTGTATAATAAAGAGTTTGACAAGTCTGTAACTGTGCTTCTAGATCAAACATCTGCTCAATGGTAGGCCTCTAGTGGACAACTACACCAATAAAAACCCTTCAAAAAGCAGTAAGAGCATCATGCCAAGCATATAATTTTAAGTTAAAAAAGTAAACAAGCTCTCTATTATCCTAATCTTGCTAGCAAAACAAGTGATTCTGGCATAGGCCTGTTTGGTTGAGTGAATCAACCAAGTATCACTGGAAAACTCACTACAGACAGTGAATACAGACAGCTTATGGAGGATGAATAAAGATGTGCTTTCTTTCAGGGTTTTACAACTACAGTTCCAAAAGAAGAGGAAGGGAAAAAATCAGCTTATGAATTGCTTTTTAGTTATGTGATATAAGAAAAATAAATCTTTAATTCAGTGGTTACCCCCACCTTCTAACAGAGGACAGTATGCTGTATCACTGCCAAGCAGGAACTGAAGCAAGCAGAGGTATAATAGAACTAGATGAAAATGGATAGACGAAAGATGGTTATGCTGAAGTTGTTCTTCCAGGCTGACGGCTTTAGACATTTAGCTGGTTTCCAATTTATCTCAAAATACAGCTGCAGCTGTTGATATTTAAAAATATAGCATGCCTGAAGAAACCATGTAAATTACTTTGCTGGGACTGCATTATGTCTGGGAGAACTCTTAGCTCAATAATGTTAGACTTTCCTGTTTGCAAGACTACTATCAAATCTTCTGGCTTGTAACAGGATCTTTCACCATAAACCTCAATGGCTGGTATATTTTGTCAAACACTTCAGAAAACTTAGAAACTACAGGCTTTCCTGAACTATGGTACTTCTACTCGGATGAAAACAGCAGACTTGAGCTCATACCATGCACTCTGAGATGGATAGATATGAGGCACCTTCAGTTCAAAAGTCAGAGCACTGTGCTAACGCATCTGCTTGCACTAGCAAACTCCAATGAAGGGCTAATGAATCAGCCTCAGCAAAGCCTAGTCCTTTAGCCTCTTTGCTTCAAGTTGTCTTCAAAGGAAGGATAAACTAATTTTAAAAATATTATTCAGGTTGGCACAGGTTACACAACTTTTTAAACATGAAGTACTTCATTAACTGAAGTTAAAAGACTCAATAAATACGGTAAAACTCAGAATTTCACTTATCTCAAAACTTCTTTCAGTTCTTTAAAAATGAATTCTAATCGGAAGGAAGATTTTTGACTTTTATGGTTATAACTCATTTTTCTTCTGCCTGTTTGAGAACTCTGTTAGGAAGGACACATAGAATCAATTTATCAGCCAACTTCCAACAGATGAAAGATAAAATCACAGAGTAGTAGGCTGCCTACCCTAACAGAGGACAATTTTTTAAAATGCTGTTCAGATAAACAGTCAAACATCTCCTAGACTGTGATCTCTTGTGGATTTTTTGGTTGCATTTTATATGTTGTAGTCTCTTCTTGGTGTACACCACGGGATGCACGCCAAGTCAGAGGCAGACTGGTCACACCAACAGAATGTCTTGAGAAAGGAATGGTATTGATCTGCTCCCCAACATTATGGGGAGTGGTATTAATCTGCTCTAACTTTCAGGTCGGACCTACTAACCCCTAGACTTGTTCTGCAGTTGAGGGAAAGCAAGAGGCACCATCTAGAAGGCCACACATCTCATTATAATACATGTGTCAAAAACAGCCAAGAGGAATCATCCTTTTAATCTACTTTAAAGGATGTCCAGGTTATCTAGCTTACATTTAATTTTCAGGCACCTAAATTAGGAATCACACAGCAGTGAAAAAATGAGAGCCCCATTTTAAGATAAGTGGTAGAAACACCTATTATATGATAACTTATTCCCAATGGACAGCTGACATTTTACCACGTTGTTTGCTGTACTTTTACAACTGACCTGTTTTACTCCTTATCTGCAGGGACCTTCCCAGACACAAACTATGTACATATATAAATTTATATTGCTGCCAAGAGAAAACAACCACTAACACAGAAATCAGTACAGGTCCTGCACAAGATGCTATTTGGGTCATGATTGTATTTTATATTCTGAGGGCACCTAGTACATTATGATTCTGAACTCAACAAGGAACTGTGCTTGTTATTGTCATGTACGTAGTTAATATATAACCAAACAGGCACATACACAGCATGAAAAGTCTCCCATCTCAGAGATTCTGTGGGACATCTCCCCTTATTTACTTGCTTGACCACAGTGATTCTGAAACCTGAAAAAGTATTTTATTGAATTAGCTATTACTGTTCTACTCCCATAATTTGCATGAAAAGAAATAAAATAGGAATCAAGTGAAGTTGACATACCTGTGGGGCATATCCAGGAGGCACATAAATAGGAGGCACTGAACCATTTGGGGACATCATTGGAACCTGAGCAGGACCTAAATGGGTTACAGAAATATTCAGTACAGCACCATTTAATTATTTGAGAAAACTGAAAGAACAGACTGAACAACAAAGCCTCTATGAAAAAATATACAACATGGATAAACAAAGGCAATGAACTGTACAGATAAAATTATAGCAAAGGGCACTCTTTGAAATCTAAAATCAGTTGAACAGAAACAAGCTAAAAAACCCCCACTGGCAGATATTTCTCCCTTCTCTGTCAATAAGCGCACAGAAGAGCTCATGTCAAAACTTAACAGATGACAAGTCAAAAGAAGTGCCCCAATACGAAAAGACAATAGAAGAGACTTTAAACCAGAAACAAATTAAAAAATATTTGAAACAAATTGCTGAAACCAGATAGCGTTTAGTGAAGCGTTACAAAGAAAATTACTTACAAAATTGCTGTTCTGCTACTATGGTCTTAAAAACTAAAAACTAGCGAAGTAGTGTCAGTAGCACAGCAGTGGGAGGTGGCAAACTGGACACTAACTTAAGGTCCCAAGGGAAAGCCAATGTATTACCAACTAGGAGGTCTAAGCCTATTAATGGGAAAAGTCATGACACCATGATGATCCTTGTACCATGCAAACCATGAAGAATGAAGTTCGGAGGCACTTACATAAATATGAGACACAACAGGACTTTGTTAAGGTGGCATTTGTAAATAAAGTATTGCCTGGAAAAATCAGAGACCTTCAAAGAGCACAGGGATGTTGGATACTTGGATTTTCAAAAAGCTTTTGATAATGTCTCTCAAAGACTCTTAAAGAAGTAATGCTCTGGTAAAAAGGGAAATGGTCTTTCCATGAATAACTAATTTAAGAACAGGAAACTAAGATAAGTAAATAAACAGCTTTCAAATTGACTTGAGTGACCAAAGAAGTCCCACCAGCACCCAGGGAACCTGTTCAATGTATTAAACAAAACTTCCACAAAAGAAAACGAACAGTGAGGTGACAAACTGTTGTTCTCAGAGAGCTGCAAAGGATGTCATAGCACTCAATGACCAGATGATAAATAAATCAGAGGTAGTGTTGATACGTGCAAAGTGATGCACCTGGACAAAATCAGAAGTATTTATTTAGAGCAGTAAACAATAAATTAGATGTAAATAAACATACAATGCAGCTACTACATATATTTATAAAGAAATACCAGCCAAGCGTTGTTCAGTGGCATTCGCAGAAAGAGAACATTTAAAAATCACTAGTAACAACAGAGAACAAGTAGAAAACATCATTATGCTGTGGTATAAATTCACACTGTACCCTCAGTACCTCGAGCAGTATGTTTGTTTCCACCTTTCAAAAAGAACACAGAGAACTAGAAAAGAACACACACACACACACACACACACACACACACACACACACACAAGTTTACAGTGGCTTTCCACCTGTTTACCAGGAAAGATTAAAGAGAGCAGGATTCTTCCATCTGAAAAAGGTTCAAAGGGCTGGCAGCAGAGAAACAATAAAAGATCTATAAGGAACCCCCACTCATAAACTGCCTAAAAACGCAAAGATAGATAATAGTTTCTCATGTAAGAGAACCAGAGATAGTAACTAATTCACCTGATAAGTTTTACAACAGATAAAGGGATTTCTCACAAAATATGTAGCTAAATTGTCTAACTCCTTGCTTTAGGAACACTGCAGAAACTAAAGATTAGGCTCAGATGGGGAGAAATAATCCATTACGGGCTGTAAAAACTACACATATCACTTCTGTTTCAGGAAACATGAAAGTTTTCCTGTGTGTTTGCCCTATCCTTACGCTGTCCCCTTTAGTATTTGATACTGGCCTCCATCAGAGTAAGCACATTGGCACAGACTTCAAGAGGGATGTCCTTACATTACTATGTTTAAAACACACACGGGAACAGTCACTGAAGTTTAATTATTAAAGTAAAACTGAAATACAGTATAATTTGAACAGGTTTTGTGACAAAAGCATAAGGCTGGGATTCAGACACTCTAGAATGCATTCTCCAAATTTCCAATTCAGAGTAGCAAAGCTATTGAAAGCACCAATCCAACTGAGTGCAGTTTCAGTAATACTTCTGAAAGGACATTCATAGCTCCACCTTCATGTTTTCTAAACTGCTAGGATCTGCAAATGGAAAACACTAAGTAAATCCAAAGTACAGTATATAAGACTAGCATAACTCCTTCTGATAAGTATGGACTAGACAGAAAACAAAGGTACCTATGTCAAACTGCCAAGAGCAAGAAAAAGGAATGAAAAGGACCCCTTAGAAAAGCAGCACGTAATCCAGCTTCATTACACATACTGTAGGGACTTCTTTGAGATAAGATAGAGAAGTTTCCAAGCATATTACCTAAAAAGAATCACAGCTTTATTGTCAACCAAATGCTAACACGCAACATGGGGAGGGGGCAAAGAGAGACTTTTTAACAAGGTCTTAACTGAATGATTAACTGAACTGTAAGACTATAAGGACTACAGTGAGCTATGAATTGAGATCTGAACATTCCTCTGCTTTTCTGAAACTCAAAAATATTTTAGAAAAGTTTCTTCTGAGTATGAAGTGCTAAAAATAAACAAAACTGAAGTGAAAAGCAGCAAAAGAGAACCTAAAAAACTGCTTTGCAGCATTAGCTTACAATAAATTAAAAAATATCAACAGTAACAGAAGCATATTTATTTTAAGTTGTCATTCAAACAAATGATGGTTTCAAGTCTTAAGCAAGTAGGTGGATTTTACACAACTTGTACCTTGCATTGCTCTCTTGCAGTTTTTCTATAACGAATACAAAACACTGAAACTTTTATTAAACTCACAATGTTAAACTATGTTCAAGTAAACTGAGAACTAAGAACACAGTTACTCGAACTTTTTACAGAACACAATGTCCTTGGGGCACGAAGGAACTCTAACATGAACAGCCAGTTTCTTTGTGAACTAGCAGGTATCTGTTTGGCTTTTTTCTTTTGTTTTGCTTTAAACATCTAAAGAATAATGTTGAACAACCTTTTTAAGGCTTACTTACTTAGCACTTTAATCTCTCTAACAAACATAAAATGCAGTTATCTCCAATCCAGTACAAAGGTTGATCCACAAAGCCACAATGATATAGCAGTCCCAAAAATAAAGACATAAAGGCAATGCATGAACCTGAAAAAATACTGCAGTGTTAGAACAGTCAGATCAGTAGTTCCAAAAACTGCATGCCATCTTTAGCACTTTAAAGTACCAGAACTAAAGAAAACATATTTTGAATATTCAAGAACTGATTTACTTCTGTTTAGATTTCCAAGTGGCTGTGAAATGAAGCTGGATTGCAGAGGGACATAAAGAAAAGGGAAAGCATGGGACAAAAAGTTGGTAGACTTCACGTGTATTTTTTAATGAACACGGGAGTTTACAGCAAAATTACTGATTTTTTGACAGGAAGCGTATTAGAACCTGCAAAATTTTATCTAGAGATATAATGCTAACATGCTATAAAAACATTCTTTGTTTTCTTCACTAATGCAAAGATCTTGGCTTTCCTTCAGTGAAATGCACCGCGAGAGGAATTTTCAAGCTTTTAGGTATTGGCTGCATGACGAAGCCAGCGTATTTTACCAGGAGGTGAGAATTATTACCAAGCACCAGCAAATAACAGCATGGGAAATTCATGTTAAGCAAACATCTGATTTTCTATATGGAACATGAATGGAATTGACTCCAAATCACTGTATTACGAATGTTGATGGCTTGGATGTTGTAAGAGGAGGTCTCAGATCTTCTATGTACTTTCAGGTATGTAAGTTCTGCTACATAATAAGAGGAAAATAAGTATTGTGGGAGAGAAGACAAACACGTAACCGTGTTACTTTATTACTGAAAAATGTCTAATCAAACTCAATAAAGGTTGATTTAACTCAAGCCACGAGAGAGATGTTTCACCACCTTCTCGGTTTATTGTCCTAAAGCCCCAACAACGGGAGGAACGCCTCCTTCCCGTGGCAACAGCAGGTGAAGGCCTGCGGTGTGTCCATCTGAGCAGACAGTAAAGCCCTCATTATGCCCATTACAGCCACCATAACCGTGTGGCAAAGCTGCCGGCGCTGCATCACCGCCAGGGTCGTGACAAGCGGATCTAAACACAGCAACACCTGCAAGCCCGAGGACACCGCCGCGGCTCGCCTGGCAGAGGCACCATTTCTTTTCATCTCAGCCATTATGCACGGCTCCATCCCCAGTGTCTCACAGAGGCAGGGGCGCTCTCACCGGATTCCCAGCGGCGGGCCGGGAATGCCCTTCCGGGGCACCCATTGCCGGGCCCCGCGACT
>VXBX01003247.1:31642-58593 GCA_013400415.1 Scytalopus superciliaris | reverse complement strand
CGGCCCGGCCCCCCCCGCCATCCACACACCGCCCGCCGGCACGGGCCGCTGACAGCCCCTACGGTAATTGGCATCGTTACGCGCTAAAGGGTGACTCCGGCCCAGGCCGGTCGCGGGCTCTCCCTCGGGCTGACCTGCTCCTCAGTTCACACCTAAGAAAGAGGGTGCGCGAACGGATCCGGCCGCAAACAAACACTTGGGAAGGCTGCGATGACTTTGATGCTAATCTTTGTGGATGCTGCAGCTCATGAACGCTGCTATACTTAGCATTAGTCTAATGTGAACGGCGATGAATCACTGCTATCCCCAGGAGGAAGCAGCACTCAGGATTTACTGCAGCACATTAGGTTAACTGTGTCTCTATAACCGAACACCCACACTTTGACATCACACGGGCGATGATATGCATCGCTGACGCAAGCACCGCCGGCATCAGACACAGAGGCCACGGCAGCTGAAACAATAGAGCGCGGCTGACGTGGCAGCACACCCCTCCGACACCGATGGGCTGCACTAAATCAATAGTCCCAGATGCCACAAACAGTTGCTCCGTCTTTTACATAAGGGCTCGGACTTCAAAGTTTTATTCCGGGCTCCCGGCAGCTACGACTAATTACAAAAAGCAGTAACAACAACCACCACCAATTGGTCTACATTTGTCTTGTAAACCGTGCCTGGAAAATAATTTCAAATTGGTACTTTAAGTCAGTATCAGCAGCTTTACACACACTAGGTAGGTGCAACATAATAAAAGCAAGTAATAACAAAAAAGAGAAGCAAGCACAGAACTTACTCTTAGGCCTGAGCTGGGGAAGAGGCACGAGAAGGAACTGTGAATGCTGCAAGGACACAGGCAATCAGAAGACTTCAGCTTGCAATGCTGTCAATTTAACATATTCCTTATGTTCTAAATTCATCCTGACAAAACAATCCCCTCCCTTCCCCCATCCATCTGTCTACTTTTGCCATCAAGGCTGGGGAACAGCAGCTCACAAAGCAGCAACCTTAATTTAAATACATTAATTGGCTAAAAAAATATAAATCTATCAGTAGGCAGCAGGCTAGCAAACACAAGGAAACACCGAAGATAAAACATTACCACAGTTCCTTTCAAAAGCAGAGGGGAAAAGCATCAGTTTCATCCACAGAGACTTTGGAATAATGGATAAAAGACCAGAAAGCTATGAAGCCTAACTACAGTATTTCTAAAGATTACATCCTAATGAGATCCTGATCTTTCCCATGAAACCACACATACATATTCAGGAGAGTTAAAAAAAAGGATGTGAAAACCCTTCTCATAGGAAAAGTGCAGAGATGACAGGTTCCTATAGCACTTTATCGTGAATACAGCTATCGGTTTTCTTTTATAATGGCCTCATGTACTTTCAAAGGAAAAAGCTGACAATGGCTTCTGTGTTCAAATGTTAAATGTACTTCTATTTCACCTGTCTCTAAACAATCACCACAGTGCAATTTGTGATTAAAAAAGACTGCAAGTCCATGCCTTTGAACAGTGCAAACTTCACAACACAAAGTTACACTTGGAAGCTTGCAGAAGGATGACTGTAGTTGTTTGAGATACTCCAACAATAACAGTTGTTATATATACTTTCTGACGCAATTGTGTGGCGCAGTGACCAACTCTATCCTACTTCATTAAAAAAAAATAAAAACGTACCAATGATGCAAAGATGTGGAAATACAACACATTTTGTACTGTCCTAGACTGTTAAATTGCTCTGTTCAGTTTACCAGTTTAAGGTAATGATTTAGTAACTATGTGCAAGAGTTATGTCAAAAAATTGTTCTCTCCCTCATAGTCTGTCAGTTAAAACACCAGGTGAACCATAAATCACTGCATTTCAAAGGGAATCAAACGTGATATACCATTCTTAAGAATGCTTTGATGAAAATGTTTTTATTCTTAGCAGGAGAAATAAACTGCACTTATTCTAATCTAATTGCATTGCATATTTGCTTAGCTTTTTCTTCAGGCAGAGCTTAATTTCCTAGCACTGAACTGAGCAGTACTGATCTGCAACTTTTTCAGAATAATAACTTAACATTTGTGCATACTGCTTAATCATGTTCCATTTGATTCACAACATTCAGAATAAACTATAATTTAATCATCTAAGAGTTGTTACCACTAGAACTGGTGTTTTTCCAATCAGGTGCTTTTGGGTTTTGTCCCCATATAGCACTGCAGACTGACAGCTACTTGTGGTTAAGAGGTGAAAAGCACAAGTGAGTCTCAACAGTTGGCAGTCCTTGATGTGTAGACAGTGGCTTTACAAAACAGTGTGTTGATCCAGAGGAGACAGATCCTGGAAGGAACAAGCATTAACTTCAGCTTCCTCCCCCACCACCACCTGATTGTGCTAAGAATGAAATTACATACTATAATCACTTGTAAAGGCCTTTTCAGCATCCTGTACTCTACTTGGTACACTCTTGATTTACTTTTTTTTCTGTGCATGCTTACCTGGCTACATTGGCTTGAAACAGAATGCAAAATCATATGGCACATTTTGCTGTCTCAGAGCTGGCATTCAGAGAACTGCCCTTTCCTTTGTGTAAATTTCTTAAGATTCCCCCTCCCCAAAATATTATACACACATACATGCATATATATGTGTGTGTATATATATATATACATAACAACTATGACTTGATTATGACTTACTGAATAGTACTTATACAAGTACAATGTATTGATTAAGTAAATCAATAGCATTCATATAGGTGCTTAAACAATTTTACCAAATTTTAGGGTAAGGTATATTTAAAGCTATGTGTAAGAGAGAAGACTCTATGGATTAAAAATAAATTCTGTTTGAAAAAAACTGTCATTATACAACACATACAGTGTCAGAAAACCCAGCAAAAAATTAATATCAGAAAAGGCTGCCAAGAGAAAATTCAGTGACCAGCTCAAATTTTTATTTCTATCTAAGGCAGACACCTCTAAAGATGTACTACTCAGTCCCTGGAATATACTAACAACAAGTACTTTCATTTGAAAACCTTTGAGTTGTTTAGGTTTCAAGCTAATTATGTAAATTAACAGAATGCAGACTCAGATTGTCCATTTAAAATAAAAGTAAAGCAGAACAAAAATTATGATTATAAGCAGCTGAAATTCTTCTTAGTACCTAAAATAAATATAAAACCTATCTTTCTTTAATGGGACCAATTTGGGAATGGTCATTCCTAACTAGAAGACGTAAAAATAAGTTAGCAGGACATGAGTTGTCTCAGCTTTCCAGAAGTTCCATAATCCAGGATTCTACATGATTTAGCAGAAAGATGGAACAATAGGTAAATCTAGAATGACATCAGCACCACAACTAGAGTTCCAGAGTGCAAAACCAGGGCTAAGTCTTGTTCTTATTATAAGCTAAAAAGTTAATGATAACTGCTGTTTTTAAAAAAACCTTCACACTCAACATCTCTGTCTCACTGAAATTTTACTCTCTTATATGCAATTCTTGTAACAAGTGAGTTTGCTGTTCTGGCAGATAAAAAGATCACCTGTAACAATATAAAGCAATGGAAAGAGTTCAGTTCTACAGGACTGCCTCTCTTCACACTCACTGCATACAATTATTTTTATGCCTACATTTGAGGGCTTCACTTGAGTCCACCAACAAAGGTTCTAGCAACACTGCAGTTCCACAAACAAATGTTCAGATGTAGGTTTCTAAATAATGAAATAAATTTTGAAGTAACATTTTATTACAGTTTTGTTTCAAATCATGAGTGGAGAAAACAATCTCTGAGGCTGACAAGTCAAGAGATGACATTTGCAATGTGAAAGCCTTCTGTCATGGCAAACCATGGGGAAGAAGCCCCAGGCAAATTATACAGAATCCCATGACCAAAGAGAGACATAAGAACAAATTGAAAACATCTGATTTCACCACACTACACTACCTTATACTACATTGGAAGCAAACACTTGGCCTCACCAGGATGATTCACTGGCTACCTGCAGAGAACAACGCTCTGCTTCTGCACATCTACCACAGAGCCACCCGATACTGAATGACACAAGTCATTAAGCACAAACCGTGTGCCCTCAAGCAGATGTCTAGTTCAGGCCTGCTCTAGTCACTCCCCTGTCCAATTTCAGGAGAGTACATGAAGTTTTCTCAGAATGGATTCCTACTGTCAGAAAAAGCTCTTCCTGTTCAATTAGTAGGTAGGCTAAATTCTGTGCTATGCCGAAGCAGACTAACCCCACAGCTTGCTCCTGCCTAGGAAAGTGCTATGAACACCAGACTATGGAATAACCTGGGTCACTTCTGCTGAAGATGGACAACTAGAAACTGGAATGGAACATGCACATGCTTAACTCCTTTAATCCAAGAACTTCTGAATGGAAAATACAGAGCAAGCCTTTAAAACAGGAACCCGAAACCAGGACTTCACCTGAATGATACAGTAATCCCCGTTACATCGATAGAAAAAGGCAGCTTGCTTTCCCATGTATTTTCCCTGTAGCATCTTCTTCTGAGGTGAAGCTGCCCATCTCTAAAAGACAGTATGGAAAAAAGTCTAACTTAGAGTATCCCAGCACCTCATAGCTAAGGGACTCTGCTGGAATTGGGGAGCTACAAGTTCAGACTCTGTGGTACTTGTAGAGCTTGGATCTCTTGGGTTGTCAGCGAGTGCCTTAACAAATTTCCTGTTGCTGACAGTGTTTGCATTGGATGATAAACTTAGTATAGCCCATAAACAAACAGCCTTTATTTATGGAGAGACAGAAAGGCAACATTTATATATTGTCTCTATATTGTCTCTAATGTCTGGTTTCTAACTGCCCCCTACATATTCATGTTTTGTACAATTACAGGAATGGAGGAAATTCCATGGTCAAAACAGGAGAAGCAATGGATTCAGTATATTTGCTAGGATTAGATCATGATTCAGTGGGTGACCTGGGCTGCCTCTGAGACTTCTGCAGCCAAATCTAAGTTACAGCTAAGGTGGAATCAAACATCCTCAACAAGACTCCTTGCATAGTTCTTCCCACAGACATACTTCTTTTTTCTCTTGTCTTTTCTATGTCTTTTCACTAATAAAAACAAAAGCCTGTGAATGCAGCTACAATAGGGGATGCTCTGAAGGCAGTGAAAATAAAAGTTTGACTGAAAAACTACTGATCTTGAAAATTCTTAACATCACAAACAACATGATAAATACTCAAACATTTAGATTAGGATTTCTGGTTCTGCTAATGGCGTAAGGTCCACACACAAGAATTTACATGTTTAAAAACTTCGCAGAAATTTGATGCCAAATGAATTAACCTCAAATCACAGTATGCATTAAAAAAAAAAAAAAAAGCATTGATATTCTTAGTCAGACTTAGCAACATAAAAAGGCACCATGCTTACTACAAACACCTGCAGCCTCTCCTCTGTAGTGGAATGTTTCTACTGTCATACAAATCACTAAATGCTATCAACCAATTCCCACTGCAAACCTCACATTTTACTATTGAAAATAGTTTTTCAGGATCTGCATTAGCCAGAAAAAAAAATACCTCAGGCTAATAAATAGAGACTTTTTAAAATTGTATTTACATCTTTTCAGCTCGTTTTAGTATTTGAAATTTCAAATTTGGTCTTTTTGGTGTTTTATGTGACAAAAGCTCCTTGATTCTCCACAATGAGCCATTTACAGATCCCTTCAACAAGGAATTATTTTCTCCAAATCTCAAACAAGTTATCACACAGGGGAAGTATGTAAGCTCAAGTATTAAGCGCATCTATGACAAAGATTTTTGTGGATAAAAAGCTTTCAACAATGTTAATAAATATGTCCAGAAAGAAAGTTATCTGGAAAAACAGTAAGAAGGGACCAGGCACAAAGAGAAGCCTATACCATTGCAGTGTTCTCTTCAAATTCAATTTGCTCTGTAACCAAATATGTTTTAGAAAATAACATGCCCACTGCTTCAGCAGCCAAAATTAACTTGGAGCCAGAAAGAACTATGTTAGGAATCTATGTACCTGTGCCAAACAAGAGGCCAGGGATTAAACAACCAAGACTCAGACATACAAAAGTTGTCATTCCAAATCAGAAGAAAGGAAAAAAGGCACATGCATATGGTGAAGTTTCTTACCATACATAATGTATGGATCAATATATCCCTCTGTTAAGGATCCAAGACAAGAAAATTGCTTAATAGCTGGAAAGTAAATGTGTTCTTTGTGCAGAAACCTTTTTATTGCTTCACTACTGTCTGAATACAGGAGATCTGAATTATCTGTTGCTGGACCATGAGGGCTCCGGGACTGAAAAACACCTCATGAATCAAGTTTCTTTCCTCTCCCCCATTATCATACATCAAGATCCATCATAAATGGATTCTATGGAAAAGCATGAAGACCAATCTTAAAACAGTTCTTTTACCCGTATATCTCCCACTGGACTGCTCCTCTAAAGCACCACTCACCTATGTAGCCGGAAGGTTTCTTGTAATTACATTAAAGTTATTACACAGCCATTTGACAGTCAACTGGCCTCTAAAATAGCTCTGGCATTAATTTTTCTTTTCTTTTTTTTTTTTTTTTTTTAAAAATCCCTGGTGTTTTCTTACCTATTCCTAACAAAACTCATTTTTAGCCAAACAAATGAAGCTCTTCTACTTTCTTTTTGCATTCATTTTCCCAAATATCCTAATATTTCTTTTTCACAATACCTGGGATCAGCTTCATTTAATCTTTTGTAAACATGAGTTATCAAATTACAATTGAAGTCTCGGCAGACTCCTGTAAAATACTACTAAACATCCCAAGCTATACTAGCAACAGCTGCCCTGATGCATTTTATGATCAGAGTAACTATCACAGATACATTATACTGGAAATAAGTATTATCTTTTGAGTTAAACAGCTTGCCTGTTTCTTCCTCCTCCTTATCATGTTTCAAGTGAGGAGATCCCCATCTATAATTTATTAATCTTATGCATGACCTTGCATTATATATAACTGCATTTCACCCAGTTCAGGAGCACCATTCAAACAACACTCTTTTAGACAATTAATTCATGTTCTTGTCGATCTTTTGCCACTTCTGGAATACAGATTTCCTATGCCATTAGAGTTGTCTGGGTGACCAATTTTTCTGAAATGCCAAGTATTTCTAGAATATCTCATTAGCTGATAGATACCCAAGTGCATTGGTTACTGAGTGATTAAGATGAGATACATTTACATTCTAGGCTGGCTGTGCACCATGCTTTAGCATTCAATCCTTTCCTATTTCATCCACTATTTAGAACCTTAAAAAAAAACCCCAAAACCCAAAAGGGAAGGTTATACTGACTCTGTTGAAGCGCTTTTGAGATAGTGATCAAAAAACATTCTGTGCTTTCAAGGAGACAAGGCAACATGCAGGTATCTGGCCTCAAGACTCCGCTGCACACCTGCATTCTCTAGTCCTTCTACCTACTTCCCACGGTCCTCATATCTCCCCAAAGCTAGATCCCATAGAGATGTAACCTCACCAAACATTAAACCTCTTTCTCACTCTGCTACGTTCCCAAGCACTTCAGACCTTTGTCCAGCCCTCTGAAGCTGCACAGAAATATTTACCTGCAAATGTACTGCTTGTCCATACCTAGCAGCACAACAGTACCACATAAGAACATGATCCAGCAACATACATTTACGTGCTTCTGAAAAGACCTCCAAATGCAACACCCTTCTATTTAACTACTGTCACCAACATGAGACCAGATTCTTTCCCATCACAAATAATGGATCTCTTTTTCAGTTGAGAGTACAAGGCTCAATAACTGAAAATAATAATAATAATAATAATGACAACACACTGAAATTCAACAAACATAATGCACAGTTGGAAAGCTATTATGGACAAGTCAGTGCTCTGGATGGCATTTAAAAAACCTGCTAGAGGATGAACTGGGGAATCAACCTACAGATAAAACTGTGTGGGCATATGAATAGTCTACTGTGTGTCACATCTTTGCTGGAAAGGAATGCAAAGAAACTTTAATGCATATATAGCTGCAATTAAAAGAAAAGATAGGGTATTTCCAAGGTACATTTTCCTCCTGTTCATGCAATCTTCCTCTGCATAAGAATTAGAAGGGTGTAGTAAGCGTAAGAACATATTCTACAAATGTTTCATTGAAAAGGCTACATAGATATTATGCCAAATTTACAACCTGTGTAGAAAAGCACATGGGCCACAAGCAAAAAGCGATCAGATCATCAGTAATCAACTTCAAAACCTCATGCTTGCCAGTCCTCTTGTATCCATTTGCAGTACAAATCAGGGAAATGAGTGGAAGTTAGACTTATTCTAGCCAGTCCTCTGCATCTCTGATGATTATTTGCTGATATTCACTTTCATTTTTCAGCTCTCTTAGCAGGTGACTTTTAAAACTCATTCATGCTGGAAGAACTCTAACTAGTTCTAGCTGCTCAGACTGCCCATGTAACTTACTAAGTATTTTCACTCATTAATATATTGTATAGTCACCAGATGCTCTCCTCAAACTGCATTGCCAGTAGTGTCACATTCTAATTGGAGATAGTCACTCTGCTTTTGATCCTAATTCAAAAAAAAAACTCTCTTTCAGAAAAAACATAGTTTAGCTTCTCAACTTCCCAAACTCCTCTTTGGCTTTAGGCACCCCAAGGATCTGCCTGCAAGACAGTTTTACCTGTATGTACTATCATTTGAAAAATAAGTGTAAAAAGTAAGATAGGACTGCAGATTAAACTGACTTTAAAAACCAGGCAAGAGTCAAAGTACCTTTTATTCTTTTTTTTTTTTTTTTTTAAACATCTAACAAATTGTTGCCTGATCACAAAATGAGAAACAAACCCCAAAACATATGGAAAGTATAACAGAAAGAATAAATGCAAACTTAAATATGTTTCATGTAATTTTCCAAATCTCCCTGCTACTTAAAAGCTTTAACTGAGCTGTCTCTTGGCTGCATAAACTGTAAGAGTTACCTCTGGCAAGAGAGCGGTGCCTTTCAGCGGACAACCTCTTCAAGTGTAAAGCAGCTGAGGATGCAACACAGTAGCACTTCACTTAAAGGCTATCTTTCAAGAGACTATCTTAAAGGCAACTTGTGGGAAAAACAGAGAAAAAGAGAAAGGCTGACAACTCTCTGTAGACAGTTTTTCTCCTTCTATTTGTCATCTTCAACTTTCATTCTTAGAAGGCTGCAATACCATTAATTTAAAGCAGTTCTTTGCCTGTCTCTTACCATGAATTTGATTGTTTCCACCTGCTTTAGGATAAGTGGAACTGCTAGAGAATGGACTATGGGGAGAACAAACTGAGAAGAGGCAGAGGAGATGAATATCCTCACAGAATATCTGATTACTCAAAAGGGAATGAAAGTATAGTCAGCTTCTCCAATAGCTCCAAAACCATTAACCTGAGACCCATCTACAAGTTATTGGGTGCTGTACAGTCACTTGAAAAAATTTGAGGCTCTTTGAATGGTGTCCTAGGGCACCTGCTATAGGCAACTGTGTTTCCTAGAAATACAACTGGGAAGTCCTTTGAAGTGTGAAAAAGAGCTTCTCTTTGACAAAAATAAACAAGAAATAACAGCAGTGTGGGTAGCTGTATTTACTACCAGTGAATTTGGCCCTCCTTTGTTTGAAACGTCATGTGATTACATCGTTTCTTAAAGGCTTTAAGTGGCTGAACTTACATGGCTTGTAACTGGTCTTTAACTTGCATTACACGGGAGCTGTTTATATTTGTGCACAGCTAGGCTATATGTTTGTAATGACCTTGTTATCTTCTGCGTCTTCTTTCTTTCCCTCATTTGGATAATAAACTGTTTTAGATGTAAAACAGATTGCTGCATGTCTGCAAAAGGAAGAAGGGGAGAGGAAGTTTTATTGCCATGATTTTAAATAAAGTTGAAGAGTGTCATGATCATGTAAGTCATGCAAGCTGACAAAACCTCAGTCATTTCACAGACAGTCAAAAAAAGACAACCATTAATTTACTATTAATAACACATGCACAGCCATATCTATCAAGCCATGTGCTGCTGATTCATCTAATAGAAAAAGCAGTTAACTTAAGGACAGAATTAAAAACTCCCTGGATTCAAAGTTGCAACATTTAGTTAGATATTACATTCTTGCAAGGAAAGTGTACCTAGACACACACAGGCAACACAGTAGCCTTGCACAGGTGAAAATTAACAAAGGGGAGGCTAACCTCCTAGTCTCTTTCCATTACTACCGTGGTCCTCCGGGTACTCAAGAACTCTTAGGATCAGAGAAAGCACGGAGGCAGAGCATGCTGGCATGGCTGTGGCAGCCTGGGCACATATGAGGAACCTGCTCTGCTTTGAGAACTCTGGAAAAACAATGGCCAGGAGAGTGCTCCACAACCATGAAGACTGTGTTCCTTCCCAATTTCCTTCACAACTACCAAGTGCCTGACAGTGGTTCACAAGGTAAGGCAGCCATGACCGCTTTTTGAAGGACAAATAGGACAAGAGCCAATCAAGTTAATTCAAAGCTATTTCTTATTAACAGTAATTCTGTGACAAAAGCATGACTACTTTGTCAGCTACAGCTATACATTAAGAATGTAGCAATATAACTTGAACCTCACATGGTGGAATGATAAGGAACTTTCCTGAGGTCTCATCTAAAAATCTGCAGCATTTTCCAACAGATGACACACCAGCATTTACATATACTGTACAGAGTGGTGAAAGAGAATCTAGCAGAAGTCCTTTATGCACAAAGTTCTAGCCTTTCCATTTTTATGAAACCCACTAGAAAGTCCACTTAAAAACATTGTTTGAGGTTCCATAAAATGAAAGCACTGTTTGTTTTTAAATAATCAGATAATTAAATTAAGAAACTTCTTTCTCCATTTAGTAAGTTAGCAATCTTCATGAATCTTTTATTATTTCAATCAACCAGGGTGCATCCAATCAAGCAGATTGTATCCAATTAAGATAAAGAAAATGCTATCAGTGTAAGTTATGCTAAATGTTAGGACATTAAGTGACAATACTAAGTAAAATGCCTGCATCTCTGATTTTTGATTTAGTTCAAACTGCTAACTGCTTACATTAGACAAACTTTCTACTTAAACTAGAAACCAAGAAGAGATCTGACATAAATTTTCCCCTCTTTTGCCCCCAAAAAGCAAGTAATACAGAGCTATTTTTAACCCATCAACAGCATAGTCAGGGAAGAAATCATATTAACTGGCTGCAATGCCACAGGTCTACCATAATATTGCCAGATGCAAGACCTGTCAAGCTTAACGTGCTTCATACAAGGTTCACCCAACTGATTTCAGACTCAGGCAACACTAGCATTTGAATCTCAGCAGTTTAAGTTAATATTTCACAGCCTTGAGCCAGACATGCATGACTACGACATGGAAACCAAGTTTTAGGGATATTCCCTAGCTGCAACTTAGGGTTGTCACTCCAGTCTCAATATGCACTTCCAAGTACCAGTATCCGCCATGTAAAATGAGATGTTAAATGCTCATGGAAATGGATGAGCTCAGAGTTCAAATGCTTGAAGACAAAGGCATTCACTGCGGGTCCAACTGTGAATCAACACATCCAAATGAAGCGTCTTCAGGATGTAACCTTATTTGTTTCAGCTTATAATAGCCAGGCTTTAGCTCCAGAACAGAGACATGTCATTTAGGTATCTAAAATTATGTGTCTGCATGCAGGTTAGGACTTTAAACTCCCATTATAGCAAGTGGAGGTCTAGTTGGTACAGGCGGTGGAGCCATGAGTGCAAACTGATGTCAGCTGAAAAGCACTGAGTGTACTATAGGCAGTGACTAAATCTTCGTTTTAACGGGAGCTTAGATCCAAGGCCACATATAGAAACACACATTTAGACACCTAAAATTAGATGACTTCAGTAAGCAGCTCAAGCACTGATATTTCAAACAAATGTCTCCAGAACCTTCCTAAAGTCAGGCTGAGTTTGCAGTGTGGAGCTTGCAGTGTAGTGAAAGGAGGGAATAAAGAAGAAGATTAAAAAAGATACAAAGGAAGGTTAACTGATCTGAGTACACAGGAAAATCAAACAGGAAAAGGAGAACTTGACTGAACATCTTATGATGAATATAGTATGTTATGAACTCAGTCACATCTCAGAATGAAATAAGATAGAATAGTCAGAAAAACGTCTAATAGCAGAATGAGAAAAGAGTCAAGGCAAAAATGTTATCATTATGTTTTGTCCATATAAAGAAATTGAATCGATTTAACACAATGTAAATAGAAATCAATGGCAGAAAAACTATGTTTTCCCTAAACAACATTGTGAAAGAAATCTGAATTAATGCCTTTTGTAAAAGGTAGAAGGGTTAAGTCTTTGACAATATTTGCAAGGGCATTCATGCACCCTGTTTTTGAGTCTAAACTATAAACCCAGCAGCTCCTACTTAAAATTATTTCAGAATGAGACAGCTCCAAATCAAGCTGCTACAACCATGCTTTGTGGCCGCTTTCTCTCATCATCTTATTGCGAAACAAAACAGAATTACATCTCCTCTGCAGTCATACTCCCACATAGCTGTCCAATACTATGTTCTTACTATTTTTAATTTGACTGTAGATACCAAGAAATACAAAAATACATAAACCAATTTTTAAATTGTGCATATTGAAGGCAATTTCCAAACAGAGGTGCTTTAAAGTTAAGCTATTCCTAGACTCAGCTCTGACCCTCTAGAGGGACACCTTCAAGCAAGAGTTAAGTGACTTTAAGTCACTGTAGCTTGCTGTGATCCCATATTTTCAGTTGACTTGTCTTAGCTTCCCTCAATGCCTTTTATGAAGGCCCTCTAAATACTTCCGATGGAGATCCTAAAATTAATACACAGAAGAGGATGTTAACCTAAGTATCCATATCTAGTTTCAGCCTTACATAACACGTTCAGTCTTCTACAGCATTCAAATAGAAGGAATGGAGAAGACAACTGAAATTATTTACTGTTTAGGGTGGGGTTGTTTTGAGGTTCTTTTCAGGTTGTTTTGTTTTGGTATTTTTTAATGAACTGATGTATAAAAGCTTGTTTGTGTTTTTAGAAGGCTACAGTGAAGAAAAGCTGCCAAGTATCACTGAAAGTGAAAAAGAAGGCAGATAAATTTACATGTCACCATGAAATATTTCAGTTGAAAGGAGAAAGGGGTAAATGGAAAAGAGGCTAAAGAATTAGTTTCTTTTTGGGCTATGGAAAGAAAAGAAAGGTCACCTAGGGCAGCTTCCCTAGGTGGCTTCAGTAAGCTATTCTTAATGGGAGCAGGAAAACCAAGGACTAGAACTTGGTAACACACATCTGGGTTTACTTGTAAGGGGGTTCATCCTCTAGGCTCTTAGGCCATCTGGAAGACTAGAAGTGCTCAAAGAAAGAACTCTCATTAGCAGTGTTTTATTGTTTCTGCTAGGTTGTTCCATTACTAGAAAGCTATGTATTTAAATAAACATGCTTTTATTTCTAAACTTTGCCCAGCAGATATCAAGTAATTTAACAAACAAGATATGGTATTTCTGGAGGTGATGTCACCCTTCAAGTCAACATATGGGTTCACCACTGCAGTGTCAGGTATCCCCGTACATTCTAAAATCACCAGAGAACGACAGCACACACTCCCTCCACTTAACACAGTGGTTTAGTATTTGACAGTAAGTAGTGGTGGTCTTGTGAGAGAAGCATCTCCCAGTGACCATTAACAACTAACAAAGTCCTTTCTGAGGGATCTGTGGCAACTTGTACAGAATTTATGACAGTCTTCAACAACCTCCAATATTAATAAATTAGTTTTAAATAAAACTCAACCAAAGCACCAGATGATATGAGAAAAAGATAAATCTAGGGGTTTTTTTGGTTCAAATGTACTTAAATAGCAGCTTGGATTTCAAGATGTTCAGTTTGGCTGCTTGAACACTGTCTGTAAACAATCAAAACCACACAAAACCTGACAGCAGAACACAGCAGATATTAGATTGAGAGCAGCCCTGCAGAGGCCTTGGGGATACTGGGTGGATGAAAAACTAGACACAAGCTGACAATATATACTTGCAGCCCAGAACATCAATCATACTCTGGGTTGCAACAAAAGCAGGGTGGCCAGCAAGTCGAGGGAGGTGATTCTGCCCCTCTACTCTACTCTTGTGAGACCCTCCCTGGAGTACTGGGGTCCTCAGCACAGGACAGACATGGATTGTTGGGAGTGGGTCTAGAGGAGGACCACAAAAATGGTTGGAAAGCTGGAGCACCTGTCCCAGGCTGAGAGAGTTGGGGCTGTTCAACCTGGAGAAGAGAAGGTACTGGGAATACCTTAATGCAGCCTATGAATATATAAAGGGGGTTTATAAAATAGATGGGCAAACACTTTTCACCAGGGTCTGTTGTTACAGGACAAAGGGCAAGGGTTTTAAACTGAGAGTTAGGTTTAGATTAGATATGAGAAATTTCTGTGAGGGTGGTGAGGTACTGGCATAGGTTGTTCAGAGAAGCTGTGGATGCCCCATCCCTGACAATGTTCAAGGCCAGGCTGCATGGGGTTTTGAGCAGCCTAGTCTAGTGAAAGATGTCCCTGCTCACGGCAGGGAGGTTAGATGTAGATGACCTCTAAAGGTCCCTTCCAAGCCAAAACGTTCTATGATCCTCTAACAGTTTTATTCACACAATATTCTCCGTAATGAGCAGGTTTGGTGCTGCAAAGCTGAAGCTAATCTTGGAATCAATTAAAGTTTGTGTCTCACTACTGTAGTCTCAGAATTGATGTATCTTCTTTTCCTCTTGACTTCCTTTTCAGAAGTATTGCATTCCTTATTTCAAAGAGAAAAAAATAGGTTAAGCTTGCTTAACTTTTATCCCAGAGACTAACCTTAATACTGATACTTCATTTAATTTCAAAGCATGAAGTATTTATGACTCAGTCTAATTTACATAAGTCTTCTTATTTTATTATGAAAATGGCAATTTTCCTTTGCAGAGACATATAGAACATGGTCTCTCTTATTATGTCAAGTAACATTTAATAGCCTTTAGCTGTAACTTGGGACTGTTATAAAATGTGCTCAAGATGAGTCATCTTCATTCATTTAATCTGCAATAGGAAGAATTCATGAATGAGTGATCTGCAGTAATTCACTTCTACAAAGAGAGCCCATTCATACATTTCAAACCTGGTTTTCTGAATCACTGTAATGTAGCTGATTATTTCATTTTAACAGAAGAAAATTTTGGCTTAAGGAAAGTTGCCACAGAAGTCTGTGTATTTCTAAAATGTGAGAAAATTTTCATAAATTTAAAAGAGCTCTTTTGAAAATAAACATTTTGGTCTAACACATGGATAAAAGACAGACATCTTCCTATCTATCTAGCAAGAAAAGCACAGTGTTTTTGTAAAGTTAGAGACAAACAAATGGTTTAATTGAAATTGCATCAAGGGGGAGAAGAAGTTGCCACTATCAGACAAATCACTAGGCAAGCAAGAAAATCTTTTATAAAATCAGAAAAAAGGGCCATTGGCACACAGAAGTGCTTATTCAAAGCAGTATGTAGGTCAAAATACACACAACAAAAAAATAACTATGATCCCATAGTGCTAACTACAGAAATATAAAATAATCATGATTCTTATTCTAGAGAAATCAAGAATAAAATACACATGCTGTTTTAAGTCACCAAAACTCCACCAAAATAAAGGAGTGGGATTCACCATTGATAAAAGGTCCCTTAACCATCACTGCTCTTTTGCCATCCTTAAGGGATTTCAAACCAGGAAATATTCTTAAGGGCATTTTCACCCAGTCTCAACTGCCGTGCAAGAGGCCCACATTAGGAAGCCACTTCTTTACTCACTTACTGTAGTTCCAAAACAGCCAAAGCTGTACAGATCATCTGTAAAAGCTATATTAGCAAACAGATGGTAAGTCAATACAAAGGCCTGTGTGTAAATGCAGCATTTTCTTCAGAAGTGTAGCTCACAGAAAATGCACCGTGTGCTTCTGCATTAATTACTGCTGCTTTAAGTTTTCATTACTTCATTGATTCAAGGACAGCTCTAAATAGTCACTTTATTCACACCTCTCTTTTCTCCTGAAGAGACACTGACTCATTCTTTTCAGGTTGAGAAGTTCTACCCTATGTATAATGTCCCCAAAGTAAGGATAGTTCTCTTTGCAAACAGAATAGCTGACAAGTGCAGCACAGATCGACGGAGCATCTCAATGTTTCCAACAGACAAATATATGATGCAAGAAAATACAATTAACATTATGGCTAGATTTATTAACAATTCACATTGACTTCAGCAGACAGCACAGTCTCATGGTGAACTGACCAGCAATACAGCACAAGAGAGACCTAGAATCATCCAAGGAAGCAAGACTTACCGAATTATCCAAACTAGTGTATCTGGCTATCTGCACTTCTGCTGGGAATCCAGAAGCAGCTCACTACTTCTCAACTTCCACTCTTTCATTTTAGTACTATACCTACATAATTTCAATTTTATGTATAGTACACATAGCGGCACATGCACTTTCACAGAGACTTTTAAGTTAATATATTCAGAAAAGGGTATAAAGATGGGTAATTATTTACAGGAAAAACTAGGACTGAAAAGTATTAAGAAACATTACCATGACTGAATTAACTACCCACTGACTGCATCTCCACTAAATTTCAGTCACCTTCATGCCTTCTTTAAAATAAGCATCTCTGTACATTCATCCAAACCTTTCTCATTATATATTTCCGCATCTTTAACTTTGATTTCACCTAATAACTGAGTGCCTAGAGTGAAGAAAAAAACAAGAAACTGATGTGAGCTTTCTTTCTTTAGCAACAATGCAATAGACTCCTGCAGTTGTAACCCATTTTGCAGACTGGTCATCCATTTTATAGACAAGTCAGGGGCAAACTATGTTTGAGAAGCTGTAGCAGAACAAAAAGGACCACCAATATCACATTATTCTCTACAGTTTACATCATCTGAAATCACTCACTTTATTCAAATCTCTATACAGAAAACAGGACAGCAGACACTCCTCAATAGTTGCAATACATATAAAAGGTACACCATCAATTACTAAGGGAATTTCTTCTTTAAGCCAGACAGACCCAACAAACCAAAAGGTGGAAAGATCTATTTGCATAGCACTCAAAATACAGAAATGTCTCAGGAGTGGCCAGAATAGACCAGAGAAGCAATATTCACAAGATCATGTGCAACTCGATTCTGTATGAAGATCAGTGTACAGATGTGAAAAAAACCTTTATGTCCCCTATCTTACTACAAACTGTAAGCCCCAATTTCATTTTCAGGAAGGGGGAAGGAAGAGGACAGTGTCTGTATGACAGAAGGTTGGCAGAAGCTGTGGAACTGATCTGGGATGTAGGTTTCTAGATTGCCAGTGCCACTTTTCAGGAAAGTTGCAAAGACTATACCTCAGCTTACACTTAGTGAGTCCCAGGAACAATTGTCTAATAACTTCTCATGCTCACTTTCTTATTAAAAGTATGAAGAAATCCACAGCTGAATCAAATCAATATGGTGAGCTGCCTACTTGGAAAGCAAAAGGGACCAGGCAAGGATAAAAGCTGTAACATGCAAGGTTAGAAGCATATCTATGAAGATATGATCTCAGTATTTTTGCAGTTCATTAAACACTTCCTACTTTGAACATGATCATGCAAGAGAAGTGTCAATTCATTCCCCACCACTAAGCCCATTTGACAAATCAAAAATCAGAACCAAACATGCAAAGCATGCGCTCTTCTCAGTATTTTGTGCAATAGAAGCAAAACACATCTTCTCTGTTCTTTAACTTGAATTGCAAGACAAAATTCACTATGTTCCCCTCAGGTACTGCCAAGTAATTATTACATACCATTTTTCAAATAAGCCCTGTAGAACCATAAGTTGCAACCATTTGTGCCTCAAAGGGTGCAACAATACCACGCAATCAGCACCAAATTTTGAAATATAGTGCTAACAGACAAAGAAACTTTAAGAACTGTCAATATAAACTTAATTAAGATCCAAGGCCTCCTTTTAGTAAATTATTTTGTAGCCAAAGGACCTGCTTATGACACTGGAAACCAGACTTATCAGTTTTTCTCAGATTGAAGAGAAGAGGGAAAGAAGATGGAAAAGAGTTGGTTCAAATTCCCAGGACAGTATCTGCTGAAGCTGAGCCAATATCCAGAAAAAAAAGGAATGCAGCATTCATTGGCCCAGAATATAAGAAGCAAAAATGTGACCCCCACAGCTGAATCTGTGGATACTCTCTTATAACATAGTAAAGTGGTATTTTAACCAGCAACAGCTGACTCCTTTCTTGCAGCATCTCTTCTAAAGATGCCTAACTGGTAGCCATTGTCATTCAGAAGAGAAAACAATACCCAAACTGACCATTGCATAAGGGGGTGCTATACTTAGAAGAAGCATTTGTATTTTAAAGCTGCACTTGCTAGAACTCAGAAATAACTCAATTTAACCTGTAGAGATAATGAGAAACTAGTAGTGGGAAACAATGTCCACATGACAGCAAAAAATAAAAAACCCTCTCAACCCATATTAACAGCTGTAGCTTTTAATTTGAGGCCTGTGCAATAAACGAGGTTAGTCAAAAGTTGCCACAACAGCATTTCCCTGTTTGTTTTGCAAGCTGAAAATGTTCCCCCCTTACCCTCCCCAAGAAATTGAATTTCATCTAATATATGGAAAAGTACTTTGCATATGGTAGTGAAATCTAAAACCAATGATGCTTAGCATATAGTCCTTTAGGTCTTTAAACAGCTCTTGTATTTAAAATAAGTTCTGTCAGTCTTTTACTTTCAACACCACAAATTGCCTTTTATTAATCCTGATTCAGACTCAGGAAATAATAAAATAAATTTATCAGCTTTACCTGTAATGCACTGAAACTGTCCATCTTCTCTTCTTATTGTAAATGTTTCCCCTGGATTAACTTGCACAAGAATAACCTTAAAAATAAAAGAGTGTTTACAACCATTACATGGGAATATATTACAGAAGTCTGGTATGTGCAAAAAAAAAACTTTTACTGGGAAAAAACATTTTTTTTTTCAGTTAGTAAAGACATTATTTTTCACTTCACACTGCTTGCTGCCTTCATCCCACAGAGAAAGAGATAAGAGCAAGAACAAGTACAGATATTTTTAAACAAACATTTTTCAAAGAAGGAAAGAATAACAAGTAAAACAGTACCTGTACAAATTTTATTTTCTCAACAGCTTAGTATAATTAAAAAGCTATTTGTACAGCTTAAATTATTTCAACAAATTGCATTAACTTCAACATTAATCAAACCATTACATAAACTTCCAGAAGGAAGCCTAGAATTTCCAGTGTTTGAATTTTCATCAACCACTCAACAGTTTTCAACATAAGGAAAATACTGTGTCATTTCCTTCTTTACATGACCCAAGCATGTTTGTACATTCATTAACAATAAAACATTATTAGAAGTCATGACAAAGTAAGTGCACCAGATGCCCAGCATGAAACAATATGTATAATTTTATTTGTGGAAAGTTGGTTATCCTAATTTTGTAAACCCAAGCAGTGCAGAAATGATAGCCAAAATAAACAGAGGAAGTCTGACATGTACCAAAGCAGAAGCCTGTTACCATTTTAGATTTCTGTATTCTTATTTGAAACCTGCCCTTCTGTGAGAAGGAAGTTTGTAAACATGAAGTACCTAGCTAAAATTACGAAAAAAGGAGCAGGAAAAAAGTGCAGAAGAGCAGGCATACTTCATAATTTCCTTTCTGGTCACATCTTTCTTCAGTCTTGTTTGCATGTGTCTACATGGAGCCTATGTAATACTCCTTATAGAAATCAAGAGGCAGAGAAATATTTATAAACACAACTCTTGAGTATTACGGCCAAAAATGTACTCTGTTAAATTGCTAAAAGAAAATTAAATTTGTCACATTTTTAAAAAACCCAACAAAAAACCCCACACCAAAAAAAAACAAATCAGGAAACTCAAGTCTTACTCATTTTAGGAATACTAAGGAGAAAGGAAAAGGAGAAAAGAGAAGGCAGAAATCACATACATTCCTCTTTTTCTGAACAATTTCACAAATTAATGAAAAGATGGCAAGTTTTACTCTAACATAGCTGCAACTTTGATGAAGTAAGTTAGACATTCACATTTTCAAACTTGGGCCATGTGATTCAACAGTGATTTAGCTCGGGTTTCAGCATGCACTTTAAAATACCATCTTAAGTTGTTTCATGTGGTTTTTCCAGAAGTTTGAAGCTCTTTGAGAAAAAAAAAATAATTAACTATATCACTATTTACATGTTTTCATGTTAATAAATTTTCCAGATCTTCAGAAGTGTGCCTCAATATAAAATTGACTAAGAGTTAGCATCCATAATATAATCTAAACTTAGGAACAAGATGATTTTAGCAATGAGCTTCAAGTAAGACTTAAAGGTCTTCAGAAAATATTGTACTGCCAGAGTTTACTTTGCAGAGTTTCAAGGCAGCTTTTTAACAACTGGCTATCATCACCTTCAGAATGTGATGAAGGAGACACAGGAGCAGATGAGTTCTTACGATTTCTTTTTCAGATTCCCCAAGCAGGCATAACTTTTTGAAGACTTATTCACTGATGTACTCTCCCCTCTCTGCTACAACTGAAAGTTCTAGTTTGAAATTTAGTCTGGAATAAAAGTACCTAAAAGCTTCACAGTATATGAGAATGTCTTTCCATCTGTTATGTGTGGGCTGGGTAGCTACATTTGCCCAAGTCTTTTGGCTGATTTAGATAGCCAAACTCCTGGGAGGTGCCATTCTGGCTGCAGCTGACATGTCACTCTGTACCATTTTCAGCTTAATGTCCTTGGTCTCCATCATATGAAATGGGAGAAGCAGAGAAGTTTTAGGGCAATGGCCCTAAATGGTCCTTGATTTCTGCTTTTAAAGTAACAGAGAATGGGGCTTGACTGGTATTCACATGTTGTTGCCGTTTTTTCTGTGTGAGTGACTGAGGTTGGTAATCTGGGCAGTAATGTTGTCTTGGGAACCTGCTGGCTTTCCTCCTCCAGACCTCTTGCTGTAAGACATGTGAACTGGAGGCTCCAGCCAGCAGAGGGGATCAGAGCATGAGAATACATGCGCTGGGGCAGCTGCAGCAGGCGGGCCCTGCGCCTCCTGGGTTTGGTTTATAGCAGCTCCTCCTGTGTGAGACTCTTTGCTGTTCACCTCACAGCTGGTCTGAGAAGGTAAAGGCTCAGTCGTGGTGCAGCACAGTGAGAGGGGTACTGCTTTAAGGCAACAGCTCTCCTGATGGAGGCCAGCTCCACTCTGACACTGAGGATGCCATCAGATTTTCACATTACTGATGGCATCTGACTTCCACTCAAAAGTGGGGGGAGACTCACCAACTTAACACAGTTTAATTAGATCTCCGTTCCTGGAAACTGGAAATAGAGTCGTTTTGCCAATGGACACTTAGCCTACTTGCTGCCTGTGTATTTCACTGGCTGCCACTTCCAGCCTTGCTTTTATGTGTATTCACATTTTTATTTTACAACTGTTCCAAGATAGGCTGTATTTGTTTCCAAGTGTGCCAAGCGAGAGAGTGAATCAGGGCTGAAGTAATTTCAGAAGTTTGAAGAACTGCTTGATTGCTTCAACAGTCTGTGTTGGGGCAGAGTGTGACCAGCACTGGTTGCTAGACCTGCCTTATCACTGCTGAACCCCATGGAGTGTTCACAGGTTTAAGAAGGGCATTTCTGACACCACGTCAGTAGATGTGATTTGAAATAAGAAAAATAAAAGCTATGAACACAGAGAGATTGATTGATACTTATCTGGTCAGAAGAGATATTACCAAAGACAGTCACTCAGAAGGATCCCCTCTTATCTAATGAAAGTCTGCAGCACACAATCAAAGACATAGGAAAATTGCTCTAAATGTAACAAGGATGTTTCACAGCACCACATTTTAGGAAAAAAATAAATTTATGGGCTGCTTGGTATTTATAGCTCTTTTATCTCATTCTAGGTGGCTTTGTGCAGGCTTGCTCCCATCAGCAACCATGCTAATTCATGAACCCTGACTGACATCAGTACTTTTGAAAACCAAGGCCTGAGTCTTTCACACTGAATATTCTAGACCTTGACCTCCTTTCTCTTCCAGGCAAAACATTCATGTTGTCTTAAACTGAATTAAAAGCTTCAGAAGAATCTGATGGTTCAGACTCTCTTCCAATGCCTCAATCTTTTTGTGACAAATTCTGTTGCTTTACTCACAGCACCTAAAGATTCATTTCTAATGTGCCAATCTCAGTGGCAGTAACCTTTAATATGGACACTTTTCAAGTGCCATTTCTCTTACTAAATCAACATAACACTAATTAAGGAGTTCTGAAGCTTAACAAATACTGTGAACTTGGTCTGAACTGAGGTCTTGATACAAGCTCTAAAACCTTACATGCACTTTTAAAGCACAACCAACTACAACAGAACCTAATAAAGCCTAGAAGTGTAATTTCTCAATGCTAACAGAACTTGGACTCAATGTATTTTTGTCCCAAAACATGTTAAGGCACTTGCTGTTAAGAAACTGGAGTATTAGGTCAAAAACTAGTTCTGTGTCATTTCCATTGGGACTATAAATGGTTTCCTTTAAACAGTTATTTAATGATGATACACATGACCTCAATACAGTTCCTCATGAAAAACAGTACAAAATTTCTTTTCAGATATTAATATACAAGTTGACAATACAAGAGTGCAGCTACATACGCTAATAACAGTTCTTGCATAAATAAAACCCAACGACCAGCAGAATAGCTTAAGTTTAACAAACATCAGCTGCCCAAGACTCAGGGTTTAAACAGTGACATCTCATACTTTGCAACGGTACTTAATTTACTCTGCAAAGGCTATTTTAGAAGATAAATCTGTATCAAATGAGCAACATACTAACATTTGTAGTAGTTTAATTAAATCGCTCAGATTGGCAAAGACTATCCTTCTAACAAAACTAATCATGCCATATATTAGAAAGCTCAGTACGTTTTTCATGAAATTGCTGTTTGAACTCGAGCAGTGGCTCAAGACAACTAAGAGTGTAGGAAATGTCCTGATGGTCTGGGTCAGCAGTCCAGGTCAGCAGTTCATCCAGCCCAGAACTTTGACTCTAATACATCAACGGAGATGCTGTTTCTGGGGAGGAAGTGAGCCAGGCCACTTTCTGCAGTCCCATATTGGACTCTGTTACTGTCCATAACTTTGCTTAAACTGTTTGAGTTTATTTACAATTTGAATTGCCTCCACAACCTCCTATGGCAGCAAGTTCCTGAAGTCTACTTTTTGAGACATTTTAAAACTATCTCCTACTAATTACACGGTCCCTAGTTTCTTTGCTATGGGATTTGCTGTAAAACAGTTCTGAGTAAATTTCATCCATGCCCTTCAATATTTTTTTAAGCCTTGGCAATTCCCCCCCTCCTTGTCCCCAGTCTCTGCAAACAGAGGGGTCCTAATATTGCTGATCTCTCCCCAGAGAACTGCTACATCCTCTTGACCACGTCAGTCATACCTAAACCCACATCTGTATTAGGAAAGTAAGCAGTGCCCAGGAATATTCCCAGCTGCTGGAACAGTCACCTGTAACAATGAATATGCTCTAGGAGCCCTGAGCACAATACAGGCCAATGCCAAGGAGCAATCTTCTTCCACACAAAACTGGAAACTACTCTTGAGAACACTCTTTACCAGGTAGTTTGCAAGAAAAGATGATTTACTAAAAATGACTTGCTTCATGACACTCAGTCTCAGTTTCTGTGAACATCTGGAGTACACTTATATTGCTAAGATATAAACAATTCCTGACAGTAGCCTGAAGAAGTATTATAACATTTTGCCTCTTTGAAGGAGTAGTTAAGGGACACATTCTTGAGTAGCTTTGAAAATCTATTCTTCACCTTAAATCACTGGTCTGATATGGCAAATACACTCTTAGAACAAAACAATTCTTATATAAAATTATTCTAGAATATTTCTCTGTTTGGAGAACTCCAAATTATTGTAACATTATTGTAACTCATGTAGCATGATCACATCCTACAGATATGGGACACTGACTTGGACATATTCTCACCAACAGATAGGATAATTAAAAACAATGGCCTCAAGATCTCATATACAAATTATTACTGCATCAGTGTGAGCAGGGTGAAAAGTACTCAGGTCTTGCATCTAAAGAATCAATGGAAGTACAAATGTTCAAAGAGGAGAATGCTCAATGTTCCTTTTTTTAATTCAGTAAACTCTTCACTATCTGAAAGAGAAACTACAGGATGTTTCTGCAGATTGAACGAAGAAAGGAGTTTAAGGTTTTTTCAAGTCTCATTTCTAATAAAGAAGAAATGAATTCAATATAAATGGTTGGAGTCGGAAAAAAAAACTTTTAAGACTAAGAATACAAACAACAAAAGGTGGAAGGGAGATCGGCCCAAGGCAGAGCTGCAGCCACCTTGACTCAGAGGGCTGCCTCTAAAGAAAGGAAAAACTTAAGGCCAAATGTTAACACATCTCCAAAAAGGTCTAGAAGTAACTTTTATCAGCAAGAAGCAGAGGCTGCAGATCCTTAGAGGTATTTCACTCTGCCAATACGATCGCAGCAGTATCTTTTAAAAGCAAAATAGCAACAATACAAAATATAGCTGACTTATATCTCACTAATCCTTGTTTTTAGTTATACAGAACACTTTCACAAGCAGCCTAAGATTTTGTTCATGCTAGACGAATATGTAGTTAACATATTACTCCACTGGAGCACAGTGAGGGACAGAACAGAATTTAAAACAGAGAACTAGCTAATCTTGTTTTGAATATGCTCTTTTCCACACTAATTAAGGCCAAAAATCTCATTAACTCCATGGAAATAACAATTAAAACCAAGCCTTCATTCTGTAAGATACACCCTTCTACAAGCTTCTCTACTTGAACTTCCATCCTCTGAACAGAAGTAGTGATGTACCAGCAGACTGACCGGTTTCAAAACCATTTCAGCTAGCTGACAGAAAAGAAAGGCAGCATTAGACCTGTGATGTCCTCACAAATGCATATTTATGTTACAACAAGAAGGGAAAAATTCCCTGGTACTTTCAGTGTCCAAAAAAGGGATAAAATAGGCTTGCATAATTACTAACCGTTCTTTATTCTTCATCAGGTGGTTAGCAGGGAAGATGGGAATAAACCTGTGGACATTATTGAGAAGTACCAACATCAAAATTGATAAGGAACCTAGATGAGGTGAAAGACTAAAAGCTAACTTTATAAAAAATCTCATAGCAAGTTTGACACATCTTTCTTCTTTTGCTCGCCGTTATAGACGTGCAAAAGCAGCTCTTCAAATAAAATGCAAAAAGCTGAAGGACAAGGCTTTCTCCCCAAATAAATGCACATCATACAGCCAGCCAAAAACTAGTGTCTCAGAATTACTTTGCCATTTCTACTGATTACATATATGCAGTGGATTTGTAAGGCAAAAGGGATTTCATTTTTAAAAACCCTACATATGCTAAATATTAATACTATTTTTAATTTATTGCTTAGGTTCTAAAAGTTTACATTTCGGTCAAAGTAAAAAAAAAACAAACAAAAACCCCAACAAACAACAAACAAAACCCCCTCCAAAACAAAACAAAAACCAAAAACCCCAAACAAACAAAAAACTCAACACCCAAACAACAAATGTGTTTCTAGTATACTAGATACTCTTTCACACAGATACAAAACAGAACACATCCAGAATTAAGACAGTTGCTAACATTCTCCTCTGCTCTGCTCTATGAAGTTATGAAGACCTTTCTAATTTGGGGGAAGTTTTGCAGATCAGATTCGAACAAGGTTTATAGAAGAGAGTCTAGCTTATCCTTACCACATAATGATGACACTAAGTATTATAACTTTTACAGCCACAGTTCAAATAATACCTGTATTTCTTAAAGGACATGACTGACTGAAGGAGTTTCTAATTCTTCTAGGCCAGCACAAACATCAAAACATCAAGAGAATCAAGTCAGATACAGTAAAATTTTCTTTACAAGTTTGGCATTCACAGCCACATTTTCAAATCTTTTGTAGCAGGTAACAAACTGTGTTGCCCAAATAAATCATTTCATACCTAAAAGCCCCTCAGTTCATAGAAGAAGTTATTAGCTACTCAATATACAAGAAAATTTAAAAATATTTATTTTTCCTAATATATATAGGTTTATTTCTAAACAGTTAAAGCTTAACTGAAAGACTGAAACTTATTTTAGAGTTCCCAGGATATGAGAGAGATTTGTGTACTTGAAATAAAGAAAAAGCAAAAAAAAAAAATCTATAAACATCAAGCTTATTCTGTCTCTCAAAAATATCTTTGCTTTCAAACATCCTTCAGTATCAAGGACTATCAGCCTGCTGAAGGGGGAGAGAAAAAGGTTAAGTTTTTTAATCCTGACTGAGGCTAAAGAAACCAAAACACACTCGATATTTGTGTCATGTTTGAAATTGCAGGATAAGCCCACAGGAGAACTGGCACTCTGTTCTCTCCACAGGCTAGCAATGTCTACAGCCACAAAGGCAAGACAACCAAAGGAACTGGACTGAATTTCAGTGTAAAGGGGTGTTTTGAATCCTCCTCTCTCCGCATCCACCCACCACCTCACTCTGAACGGGAAAGGAACTGAATGGGTTACTCGGTATCTTCCTCTAAAATAAACTAGTTACGCTTTGTGAATTTGCATATTTTTCCAAAATGAGCAAAATCTGGGACAAATTTTCCAACCAAGTTAAAAGCCTCTGAATATATGTAACTAGAATACTAAAAGATCTACCACAAAACATATAATAGGGCTGCCCTCCCCCCCT
>VXBX01003247.1:0-31620 GCA_013400415.1 Scytalopus superciliaris | reverse complement strand
TGCGGCCCCCCCCCCCCCCTCCCCCCCTCCCCCCCAGTCTGTCATAATATTAAAATACTGACAAATGTGGGGAAGTAAGAAAGGAAGGATAAAGGTGGGGACAGCAAAGGGGGAGCTAGAACATGTTACATTAATTTTAGCCATAGTTATATATATAAAATGAAGAAATAAGAGCAAGTTACATTACAACTGTGGTTAAAGCATACTTAAATGTAACCACGTAGTAAGAGACTGCTCCTGTACAAGAGAGATTACAAGTTGGAGTGAAACAATACTACCAAAAAGCAGAGTTCTGTTTTCCCCTCATTTTGTAGTAGTTTTGGGGGATGTGTGTGTTTTTCAGAATTGTAGGAGTTTTGAGTTTTTTCCTACAAACAAACTTCCTAAAAGCCAAGAGGGTAAAGTGTTCCAAAATGTTTCCTTGAACCTTTAAAACCAAATTTAAAGAGAATCAAATCACAAACCATTTCTATACTAGTAGAAACAATATTATTTTCTGATATGTTTTACTAGGAAAGAGGAGAGAGCTTCAGGGTTTTGGGGGGGTTTTGTTTGTTTTTGTTTTTTGTTTTGTTCATTATTAATCTGAAAACATCTATATTTAGCATTTTATGGTTATATGTGCTGAGTCAGTAGCAAATAATTGTCAGCAAACCCCACAAATAATGGAAAGACTACCAAAACCCTATTTCCAAATGCACTACTAATATACATCAACATTGAAAAAAAAAAATAAAGACAGCAGTGGTTTGTCTAAAAATACTGCAACTGAAATCAGCTCAGCAATACTCATAAGAAGATTTTTAACCAAAAGAACAAAGGTAAATTAATTTTTGAACAGTTTTTCAAATTTTGGGAAACATTGTAGCTAATGGTTTTGGTCATTCTGACTTCAAAAAATTTTAAAACACTGAACCTTTAAAGAGGGTGGTACAGCCAAGCTCTTTGTAAGATGTACACTGTATCTTTAAAAGTCTGTCTGCAACGGAGATTAAAAAAGGGTGTATTTCTAGAAAAGGGTGAATATAACAACACAACTTCCAGGCAGAGCCACATTTATGCTCTGTCATTAGGGCACGTATTCAGAACAAATACATTTTTCTCCACTAATAGCTCCAATCAAGATGTTAATTAGTGACATGCTTTATCTCGTAACCCATTTCAAAAGCCTTAGCACTTTGACTTACTGTTGCTCGCATCCTTTTATTTCTCTCATTCAACTGGTGCTACCACAGTGACAAAGGATGAAGGAAGATTCAACAGTCACCACTCCGGCGGCTCCAACGTGTTCCATTCACTTAACACTGAGGTAATCTTCGGTGATGTGTGGAATACTGCCCCCCCTCCTTTTAACAGGGCACCTTAACCTAAACACCACACCGGAGTATCTCACTTTACCTTCCCCTATAGCTGTGCATCCACGAAGCATGTGGAGGCAGGATGTGAAAGGTAGGATCAATTAACAATATAGTCAGCAATACCTACCTCAAGCCTTCCTTCCTATCAAATTAGCCAACGTACAGTGAGCTTCCTGCTGTACACGAATGTATCATGTCACCATAGCAACTAAATCAACAAATAGCTGCTGCAGCATCTGCTTCTGGATCATCTAACGTCAGTCAACAGAAGGTTCGGGTTTAAGAGAACAAAGCTTCCAAATATATGCCATTTTATAACCGCATTTTTAATTTAGCCTCCTGATTCCCAGATAGGATATACTAACTCGGAATGAACCAACTTCTGACTTTACAATCTGTGATGCAGCTTATGACTTCATTTTGCAAGTGAGCCAGAAAGAAGAGAGGAAAAGAATACTTCATAAGAGAATAAAAGATACAGCAAGGAGATAATCAACTGGATTCTAAAGCATTCTTATTCAAATACTGTGTCACTTTATATCACTTATTAAGAGACATGAGAAGAAAGGAATATGGTTCCCAACTTTGCTTTATAATTTACATACATCTGCCCTAAATAATACTATAGCCAGAAATATGTTTTACTTAATATTAAAGACATTTCAGATGGCTGAAAAAGACAGTTTCCCTCTATTAGTCTTAAGAGCTAAACTGAAACACCAATTATTGTTTTCTGACAATCTCACATCTGTGGTTCTTAATCCCAACAACAGCAGGGGACCATCAGCACACCCTCATCTGAGGAAAGACAGTTACACAGGGCAAAACATACATCCCTTTCTTCTTGTGAGAAATCAGTCAAATACCACTTACACATCACTCTGGTTTAAGTTCCTATCCCACAGGCAGACAAGATACATGAAACTGCTTTGAAATTGTTTTGGTACTCGGAATGCGACAACATGAGATTACTGATTAAATGTTTTCTAAGGTATAAAAAAAATTTTAACATTACTTGGATAATAATGTCTTCAAAGGTAGTAAATGTACACACACACACACTTTTATATAAACGGACTCTAAGTTACAGCTTACTTTTGACAAAAAAAGTAAGTTCCTGCTATTTTAACTTCAAGGTATATTCATACATTTGATCAGAATGAAATTACCATGTAAAAGCTTTCTAGGCAAAAAATATCAGCTATTTGTATCCAATATAATTTTGTTATTAAAAGCACCTACTTTCATTTTTCAAAGCATGTGGTTTTCCACCCATATATAGTTTTATTTTTACAAGGAAAATGATTACATCTATGTTGGCTCCACGCAGTGTGGTTCAGTGAACATGGAAAACTAGACACAGACTCAGGGTACTAACTCTGCCATGCCTCCAATATGGACTTGCTGTGATTTGTAGGTTTGCCACCTCACCTATGCCAGAGTTGCCATTTGTAGGACTAGTACAACAGTATTTTAAAGTTCCTACATGCTACTGATCAAAGAATACTGCATGGTTTGAGTGTTATTCATTAGCAGTGCAGGAACTGCCAGATGGAATCACGTCTGTGGTCATGCTAAGGTGATGTCAGTTGCAAAGATGGCACAAGTCATTTTTCCATTGATTGTGTGTTCAAAATCTGCTGTTTACATCATAACAAGGCTAATGAGGCTGTGAACTACTCTTTTCCACAATCAAGCCCACTAACGCTTAGAAAACGTATTAAATGGAAAAATGCAAAATATCTATGTAACAGGTATTACAGAGAGTATATGATTATTAAACAGGAACACCTGACATGAGTAATAAAAGCTAAATTAAAACAGTACATTAAATTGCCGAAGGCTTATGAATTTCATGGTTGTGAAAAACATTACTTCCATATAATTCTTTAAGTTATCTTTCATAAGATCTATTTCCCATCTTCTTTTAGACCTCTTAAAAACTTCCGCTCTCCACATTTATGTTGGCCACTAACCAATAGAGTTCTGAAAATTTTAGGCTGAGCTTTGTACTATACCACACCAATTCACAGAAGACTCAGCACACAACATTTCTGTGTTATTGCTAGGAAAAGTAATGCTAGCATTTTCTTTTTTTTTTTACCTTACATTATCTTCTGTTTTAAGTATAGGTGACAGATGAAAACAGGCCACTCACCATTATTTATAAAAGCTACCTACAGACTTGCACCATTGTCCAAATAATGTGATGTAACACTCTGAACACTTAGTTCTAAATCTTCCGTTTTCCACAAATTCCAACTTACAGGCTTCCCATGACTACAGGATTCTCTACCCTAGGATCTGCTAATATTGACAGTAAGGATCTAACCGCCCTTTATATGGAGATTAACACTTTCTTACTGAAGAATATTACACATACAGGTAGTGAAGGTCACTAACAAATCTTGGTTCTCAGGACTAGGGAGGAAATTCATACAGAATTAAGTAAGCACTACATAATATGCTACAGTAGCAATTTACATTCTTGGGATTTTGAAAAAACAAATCCAAACCAAACTATTTCAGCTTACACAGACTGTAACAGCATGTCTGAAAAAAGCAAGAGAAAAAAGCCTTCTTTTTGCTGACATGCTCCTAAGGCCTGTATTTTCAGAGGACAGACCATGGAACTCTGCGTCATTTTTTTAAAAGGCAGCTGAGAGATAATAAAATCAGCAAACATTTCATATTTAACCACTGCTACAAGATACTGTCAGCAGCACTGAATGTGCTAAGATGACAGAAAATCCCTAGAAGCAAGTGGATACAGGGAGATTGGACAGATGACTAGACTGTTCATTGGCAGTGACATTCAAAAACTATAGATTTCAATTAGCTGTCATTGCTTACTGTAGAAAGGCAAGTTGGGAAGATCTGATAATTGTTTGGGTTTTCTTTTTATTCTAGGAAATAAATTGATTTTATTTATGAAAAGTTTTTTAAATTCTTACTGTACTTGTGCTTCTCCCCCTACTCTTCATGTGGAAGATGACCAGCAGAAAGCTGATTACTGGGAAGAAGGGCAGCAAAAAATGATGGGGAGCCTTGTTTTGTAAGAATACAAGGTTTTCTAAGAAGAACCAGTAAAAGATAAATGTTTAAATCTGCATCTAATGTCACTGATAAACATTCAAGACTTATTAGTGCCCACATATAACAGTGTCAGTCAATGTATGTTCCATAATGTCTGTCTTGTTCTGACAAATACTTACAATTTACTTGCTTTTCCTTTGTTTGTCTCATCTCTTTTGCATTTTCAGTTATCACAGCTTGGCTAAGCAAAGTTTTGTTTGTCTCATTTACAGCAAACCCAATCTGTTTCATCAGACTGACACAGCCTGTGGTTAGCAGATAGTGCACAGAAAATATGCTCCTTAAAACAATACCCCTATTGTATCTTTAAATCAGCGAAAGTATACACATAAGATTAACAGCAGTGTTTGAAAGAATTTGGATAAAGAAATGGACAAACATTTGTGCTTCAAAGTTTTAAGCTAATCTTTGTTTACAGGGAATTAGAAGGAAGCAGTGCTAGGAGCAGTCACTGAACTCTAGAACTTCTGAGGCATCTGGTCATGGCCAGTGGTTGGACACATCAATCTCTAAAAATAAAAACTGGAAGACTTAAATCAGATTATTCTCATTTAGTGATTTGTTGTTTGACGCCCACAGGACTTCAGTTTCATCATGCTAAGCAAAAGTGGATGAGGAACAGAGCTCACAGCTTACTTCACAGCAAAGCGGTAGCAAGGGGTAAACAATACTTTGGAGGGGATAGTCCCCTCAGTAGGCATTTTCCCTGATCAAACTGCCTATTTGCAACAGTCCAAAACAGAATCAGGGAGCAAAATTTCATAGAAGTTTATCTAGATGTGCTGAAAATACAAAACTGCCAATTTAATGTTGGAAAACTAAGTAATTGAACAAAAATTGTTTGAAGTGAAAAATACAATTAAAAAAATCCCAATCCCTCAGTTGCTTAAGGTGCTACTAAATACTACACAGAACAGAAACTCCTCATTTCAAAAAAAAAAAACAAAAAAAAAAAAACAAAAAAAAAACCAACCCAAACTTAGACCTACTGCAATGTATTATGTGTAGCACTGTTCAAAGAAAGCCAGATGCTTTGAAGACTTTTCATCTGATTCCTATCAGTTTTTTACATACTGTAATAATAAAATTTTCTCTTCCTGTAATAACCCTGTCTTCTTCACAACACTTGTGGAATCAAAACACCCTTGCAATAATTTCAATTGAGTATCAACAGTGAAGACACTTTTCAATTGTACTTCAACTGTCTGTACTTCGCAGTTCCCATACTTTGCAGGCCATACTAGCAGTTGCCACAAAGTCCTCTGTGTCAAACAGCTATTATTTGGAGTTTCCTCATGCAAAAAATAATACTCCTGAAGATTGTCTACTTCCAGGCTCTCTGAATCTGTTGTGAAGACTTTAATGAGAAGAGGGGAAGACTTATTTTGTTGATTAGCTCATATTTGAAACGACAGGAATGGTTGTGTCATTGTTGGAGTTGTTAGTATTTTCCTTCCATGTAATACCTAGTTATAACTAAAAGCCAGAATCTTACAAACATTATGAAAGCTAGCCAAGATGAACAAAGTGAGGCAGACAGTTAAAAGATTTGCTAATCATGTCTGAAAGTGTGTACAAACAGTTAGGCATTCACCAAGAAACAGTATACAACATTATAAACCAGATCAACCTTTTTTACCCAGAGGTTGGTTGGGTGTTGGCTCCCCAGGAAAGTTGTCACAGCACCAAGCCCGAGTTCAAGAAGTGTTTGGGCAACACTCTCAGGCACATGGCATGACTCTTAAGAGTGTCCTGAGCAGGGCCAGGAGTTGGGCTTGATGATCCTTGGGGGTCCCTTCCAATTCAGCATATTCTGTGGTCTATGATAAAAGCTGAACAACTTTATTTCAGAACGGTCATAGCTACAATTGATTTCCCCTCTGCAGGCTGAGGCCGAGCCCTTTCAGGCCTTGTCCTGACTTCTTTCACTCTTCTGAAGTCTAAAAAGAGAGCCTAGCAGGCAGGATAGACACTCTTCTTTCTCTCCCCTACAACCAGTAAATGCCATGAACATCAACTTCCCCACAGAGACTTTCACCAAGCACACCGCACCTGAGCTCACTCTGGCTGTGCAGTATTCTGTAATTTACACAGCTGTTTCAAGGGTCAATGGGATAAGTATGAGGAAAAAGTACCATCTTCTCCATTTTTAAACAACTCTGATGAACAGCAATTCCAATAAAATCAGTTTGTCATAAATATCCTTTAAAAACAATCCCCTTTCTGCAATGCAATTGTAACAAGAGGAAAATAAGCAAGCTGAAATTGAATTCAGACGTTTGGTTTCTAAAGAGTTTAGAAGATATAAGGAACACTGGTTTACAAAGTATTATGGATGAGGAGAGAATTTTGTATTTCCAAACATTGCTTCTGATGGCTCAGGTTCCTGTTTGGTGATGTAACAAGTTAAAAGCCCAGAAAAACTACTGGATATGTCTAACATTTTTCCCTTAAACAGAGCACAAAAGCAAGTGTCAGAGGAAGAACTGTATTCTCTAGTTATTCAAAGTAGCTTTTAATTTAAAAAAAAAAAATTCAAATGTTAAGTGTTTCAACAGAGCTTCTAATGTAGCCTTTTTTACCCTGATAAAGTACCCTATACGCCCAGTTTTGTGTAAGTTTGGGCATCACTATGTATCTAAACACATGAACTTGAGCTGGAAAAAAATTAAAGGACACATCCTCAATTAGATCACATTGGGAAGGCTCAGTCAGCAACAGACCAAGGGCTTGGTGGAAAAAATCTCTACAACCCCAATCCTTTCCCATGTATTTTCTGTTCTACTTCAAAAAGAAAAGGAGAAAAAATAAAGCCAAGGACCATTTTTTGTTAGAGTATGTAAACCTGAGATAATCTCTTTTTAGAGAATGTCATTCTGGCTGCTCTGTACAGCGTATAATTCTGTAATACACGAGGGTTAGATGGACTTTGCCCAGTTACAGCAAAGTCTCAATCACCATGGAGTAGAGTATGATAGACTATTTTAGTTGGAAGGGACCTATGACCATCACCTAGTCCAACAGCCTGACTAACCGAGGGCTGCCCAAGTTGTTAAGGGCATTGTCCAAATGCCTCTTAAAACTCTGACACGTCTGAGGCACTGGCCACAACTCTGGAAAGTCTGTTCCAGAGCCTGACCACCCTCTCAGTAAAGAGATGTTTCCCAGTGGAAAAACAGGCTTCAGCTAGCAGAGCATGTACTTCAGATTACTTGTTTGCCAAGTGTGTAATTCTCATATATTTTAAGAGTGGAGTTTCTGTAATTAAAAATATGGCTCTGCAAAGCACTTACGTTTTTGTCACAACTTACAGAGAGATTGCAGTAGCCTGTGTCTCTGAGGAGACGTAGGTAAGCACTAGCAATGACTTCACAGGCCTTGAACTCTGGCATTCAGACCTGGGCTTACTCAGCATTAAGTCTCCCATGGCACAGAGAAGGGGAGAGATGGGGACATGCCCTGAGTCCAGGACACTGCTTAGGCATAACTGTACCCTTCCAAACCTTACTGATAGAGGAGCACACAGACTCAGGAACTGGGCCCACTTGCAGCAGACTGCAGAGAACAACTGGGCTACCTCAAAGCTTGTAGCTCCAGCCAATTTGCACCTTCTCACCTCATAAAAGAGAGGAAAAAAAGTACATATCTTGAGTCACCTTCCTAAAACATGAACGGGATCATTTTCTGAACATGCTTATTTCTCCCCATTGACTGTATTGGCAACCTACAGTGACTAACTGA
Organism: Scytalopus superciliaris; assembly: GCA_013400415.1. Taxonomy (NCBI): domain Eukaryota; kingdom Metazoa; phylum Chordata; class Aves; order Passeriformes; family Rhinocryptidae; genus Scytalopus; species Scytalopus superciliaris. The sequence continues at coordinate 23,425 of VXBX01003247.1, read as the reverse complement.
CTTGAAATCCAATTTTCACATGTCATCCAATTTTCCCAAATGTCAGTTTCTGAAGAGATTCATTCAACAGGGGAAATCCTGCCTCAGGTATCTTGGGAGGAATCTACTGTATCAGAGACCAAAATTAATCTTGGATTTATATCACGCACACAAAAACACATTTTAGAGAGAAAGGAGGATTACTCAGAAGTTTTATGAGGATGCTCCATTCCATGAATTTTTGTACCAAATACAAGTAGAAAAGGCTATGAACTACACAACCTTCACTCTGGTTTCTACATTCATTTTCAGACAGCAAGTATTAAAATAAATATATCTGAATGCTAGCATAAATTTTGCAATAAATCTGTTGCTGCTTTCTGCTAGGCAAAACCAGCACAGTATTCATACATTACTATATATCAAAGAATTTTGAATCCTCACTTTCTGATGAGGGTAATGGCTTCTTCTAGAAATTTTAAAGCAAGTCTTCAGTGCATCTGCAATCAAGGATATGGTTTAAATATATCAGAAAAAATTCTGATCTCTAAGGCAAAAAAAAAAACCATTACATTTAACTAAGACCAAACTTCATCCTTCCTTCCTAACCAAAAAATATGATAAAGTTATATAGAGGGAGGATCTAATAATCTTGAGTCATCAAACCTCATATCCTTGTAGCTTTTCTTTTATGATGTTGCTTTTTTAAAAAAATCATAGCCAACTACCAGTTAAAAACTTCTATAGAACAGTATTTTTTGTATATGGAATGTCTCTGTAAGTTTGATTATGTATTTTCCAGTGATGGTTGCTACACAAAAGTACTAATCAATCCTGGGGAAAAAACACAGCTTGATAATGAGCTTCCATAATCTGGCACTGAAGCACTGCACGCTTGAGAGTTCCAATGGTTCCAGTGAACACACTTCTGGTGCACTTCAGTGCTATGAAGTTACTGAAGGATGGAAGAATAATTGTCAGCTAAAACTTCAATGAATCTCCAAAATGAGAAGTCAGTCATGTCTGCTAATTCAGTGGAGCTAAAGGGGAAGTACAAAAAAAAGGCAAAAAAACCCAGCCAAAAAAGGCAGAAGCAGCCATGCACATACTCTGTATTCTATGAAACGAAAACACAGATAAAAGAAAGGAAAACAGCACAATATGGAAAGCAGTGAGAACTGTTATAACAGTATATGTTAGCACAGATTTTTATTTTTTTCTTGTAGAGGAAAAGATCATGAAACATATGCAGTTCTAGGCTTGATTTTCAGCAGCAAGGCAAAAACAAAGCAAGCTGGAACTTGATAATGTACCATATGCTTTTCAGAAGCAGAAGTGTCAGAACGAAAACTGAGGAAATGCATTTAGCAATGTAGTCTGCATCTCCATTATATTGCTCCTGTGACGCCACATATGTAAACAACCTGAAAGCCGAAAAACACTGTTCCATTTGTTTTTACAGCCATCTATTGCTCTGCTGGCTGAAGATTCCCTCTTATGATAACAGGTAAATAGTAACTTCAAGATCAGAGGTTTAAATATTTAAAGAAGACATTGGTTTTAGAAACACAAATGCTAAATATCTACTTGAACTCACACAGTATAGACACACACATGCACTCCACATATATACATATAGAGTGGGATTTTTGGAAAACCCACTAAGCATCTACACTTCTCAGTAAAGTTTAAAGGGTAAACAACCAGCTTCCCAAGCTAGAAGTATTACTTTATGCCTACAGCTTGTGAAGAAATAAAGCTGATTAAAGGTCAAACACTGTGTGTCCCACTCCCCAGAGAAAAGGAAATGGTTAACAGGTACTAGGCTACTTTGAGAGTGCTATCTACCTTTTCTGGTAATAAAGGACACAAAGGTCACTTTGCAACTGCGAGCTTTAGTGGGAAGGTGCTGTGAAGGTCTAGAACTCCAGGGCTGCTGCAAACTTGTGTCAGCAATTTACTGATTTGTTTTGGAATAGCACTGGGTGCTACAGAAACTTTCCAAAACAATTTAACATTAGTGTGTTGAAGCAGTTTGAACTCTTGCCTCCTCTTTTCCTCTTCTCCTACCGAATCAGGACTCACATAATCAAGCACATCCTTCCCGTCCAGCCTCAACAATAATCAGTAAAGCATCACTGAGGTAGTCACCCTTCCATGAAAAACCCTCAAGCACTTCTGTCCTCACACCATGTTTTCTCAGTCTCACTTGGTTTGTATCCACTCCTACAGATCTTCTCCATTCTTCATCCACAACCTTACTCGCCATCAAGATATAAGAAGTTCATTATCCATTCACACTAACACAGTGATAGGAAGGTGTAAAAGCAGCACTTCTGTGCTTAACAGGGAAGGAGGAGCCAATGGGCTTAGTCTTCGCTTTTTCTTTTCACTGGTTTTACCATATGAAACTAACAGTAGACCTTCTCTGTGGGACACAGAACAAGGCAGTCTCACACAGCAGCACCGAGTGACATACGAACATCCAGTTTAAGTTCCCCGTGTTTTCTGACCGAACACTCACATTCCTCTAACTTTGTGGATTGTTTTGTTTTAAAACAAGGTGGAAAGTTACAGCTTTAACCTGATCAGACACTTCCGCTATTTGAAGCATATGACCTTTCATCTTAACATGTCCAAATATTTGTACTGCTATTTCACATTTACACTGCTAGCAGAACTTCAAGTATTTGAAATAGATTATCTTGAAGATATGAACTGTTTCAGTACTGAATAGTCTGTATTCATTTGGTAACTCAGCTATGCAGCATATACAACATAAGTCATCATAATTAAAACAGTTAATTCTGGAAGATGCACTGAATAAAAAAATCCTCAGATGTTTTATAGATGAACAAAAACTTGCAACTTTAGGAAACAGTTAACTAGTCTAACAGAAAATACTAACATATAAACAAAGCAGCTAAATAAAGAATTTTCTACTGGTCTTCAATACCTTTTCAGTCAGTACTGACTAAAACTAACTAATTAGAATAGCTATAGACCAACCTATACATTATGAAGATAGAAGAACATGCACACTTATTTACATGGACAAAACAGCTCTGAATTTTGATGGCAGGAACACAATTAAATTCTGTCAGCACTACAGATGACGTTATAGTTTACGCATTCCAACACCACAATGCTGTTATGAAAGCAACTGGAGAAGTACTTTTCATATTTTAAGGAAGTACCCCTACACAATGTGTGTGCTGCAGCTAAGTAAACAGACTTTAAGAAAAATTAGCAACTCCATCGTGAAGGCAGAAGTCTTCTCCCGTCTTGTAGTTTCAAAGTCACGAGGCGAAAAAAAAAAGGAATACCATGAACTAATATTCAGGTTAAAAATATTTTTCAAAAAAGATGAAAAAGGCTCAGCCTTACAGTGTTTTGTACTTGAATGCATCACACTTCATTTGTATACCTTTAATTAGTGTACCATATAAAACAAACAAAGAATTTTAAGACTCCCATAAATAAATAAATAAGCACCTGCCTGACCTTTCTGCAGCCTATGTCTTAATTGGGCAACTCTGACAGAGAAAAAAGATCCTGCAATTCTGGATTTCCCATATTTCAGGTATACAAAGTATTGTCTACTTAGTGATGGCTTTTAAATTCCCTGATGCAAAAAGGGTTTCCAGTAAAGTTTCCTGCAACTGAACAAGTGCACTTGCTGATTCTTCATGAATCATGTATCAGATGGGAAGGAAGGATGGAAAATGCAAGTCGCAACTTTCACTAGACATTATGGACCACGGACAGTAGACAACATTGTGGTATAACTGCTAGTTGTCAGGAAATGAGGAAAAACAATTACATTCCTTATTGATGACTGAGAATCTGCCCAGTGTTTTCTGAAGATTCTCTTTTTCAAAATACGTCATCAGTACCAGTTTCACCTTAGATAGTAGTCTTTGTGAGTTGCCTTTTGTTTTTAACAAAAAAAGGACACCAACAGTCTGTATGTTGTTGTTCCCTTAAGAATGTTAACACAACCACCCCTACAAATTCATTTCTTTGAAGAAACACTTCGCTTGTTTTCCAGTTTTGATCTTACTTGGCAGGAGAAAGAGACATTTTAAAGAAAAGGTATATCCAAAAGAACATTTAAACTAATATGTGACTCAAAATCTTGCATGATTACAGACTAAGCTTGACAGCATAGCCTGATAGCCTTATTTTTGTGGCAGAACAAGTAATTCAGTCTCAACTATGTTTGAAAGGTCATGGTGAATAGAGGAGGTTCCCAAGGACTAGAAGAAAGCAAATGTCAGTGTAATCTTCAAAAAAGGGCAAGGAGGAAGATCCAGGGAGCTACAAGCTGGTCAACATCACCTTCAGCTCTGGGAAGATGAGTGAACAAATCTTCTAAGAAGCCATTTCCAAACACATTAAAGATAAAAAGATGACTGGGTGTAGTCAGCATGGATTCACAAAGAGGAAATCATGCCAGACAAACCTGGATTGCCTTTGACAGTGAAATTACAGCTTGGTGATGAGGGGAGATCAGTAGATACTGTTTATCGTGACTTTAGCAAGGCTTCTGACACTGTCTTGCAGAACATCCTCACACACAAACTGACAAAGCACTGACTGAACATGGGCATGGAGGCAGACTGAAAACTGGATGAAGTGCCAGCCTCAAAGAGTTCTGATTAGCAGTGCAAAGTCCATCAGGAGGCCATCCACTAGTCACATACCTCAGTGGCTGACTCTGGGGCAGACAATGTTTACTATATCTTCAAAGACCTGGATGATGGGACAAAGTGCATCATCAGGTGAGACAAAGTTGGGAGGAGTGGCTGATGCACTAGATGCGCTGCACTGCCATCCAGAAATATAAATTCAAGAAGTGTCCAGGCAGACACTAACACATGAAAGTAAATCCCACCATTTAAGGTACTCAGTTGTAAGCCAGTATCAATCAGATCATAGTTGTTAGCACATGTTGTGCCTCAGCTACTTTGTTCTACTATAGGAGGTTTATTAATATCTTAATAAGATCATATGGTAATGTAAATATACAGCTTCCAAATTAAGATGCAATCATGATTTGACAACTTGGCAGATGCTTAGTCCTATTCTTCCATGAGGAAGTTTTTTCACAATACAGGTTTTCTGCTTCACACTCCTTACAAATCTTATCTCTGCACCAGTTCTACCTTTACCTCAATCTTCAGCATACAGCATGCCCAAAGCTGCACAAATATACTCCAGACGAAGGATTACTATCTTTGACAGTGTCTGTCTGCCAGTGATGGTGTTGGAAGGGGAAAAAAAAAAAAGAAGGCAAAAAAACCTACTAAAGTTTCCTTACCTGTTGTGCTCCATCCCCACTAACAATAGGGGAAGTGAGAAGAGGGATTTCACTACTTATAATCGAAGTGGTATCCAGTAATGGTGGATGTTCTGCCATCATTGATGGTACACCAATTCACAAGATCACCTGCAAAGAAAAGTTACTCAAATGGTTAAACTATTTCAATATTTGTGAATAATTATCCTTAAAACCAGCCTCACTTCAGAAACAACAACAAAAGAACATTATGAAACTAGACACCTTTAGAAAGTATGTTTCCACAACAATCCAGCAATCATACAACCCTGAAGATGTGTTTTGTCAGCCAGTACAAGCCTTGGTTATAGAGAGAGGGTGGTTTAGACCCCCTCTAGCGGCTGGATCTCGGAAGAAGACACATCACAGACCTGGAGCTAACAAACCCAAACCTCTTAACTCTGATAACAAACTAACATTTTGTTGTCTAAGTTTGACTGGCACTGCCGACAAAATGCCTACTGAGGAAAAAAGAAAAAAAGGAAAGACAAAAGCAGTTGCTTTAGAACCTACATATATAGTGTTCTTGTTTATATGAAACTGTTAAAATAAAACCTACTAACAGGGACATTGTTACTTTTTTTCTTTTTTTAGTCATCAACCCACTTTTCCTCTTATTATAACGAATGAATTCTTATTTTTAGGTACTAGAAAATGTGGTCCTTTAATAGCTTTAATCAGCAGCTAAAACGTGGGGAGGGTGGGGAAGAGGTAATGTACCCACACAAAATTATAACCCTCATAACTATACTACAAAAAAGCCCTCGCTAGCACACATTGTAAAGTTACATGAAACCTGATGACAAGAAAAAAAGGCACAGAGGCAGGAGGCCCAGGAAAGCAGTGATACACTTCAGCTCTGAAGAGTATCACATAGCAACATAACAGAAAGCAGGATTCAGCCAAGCATTCCTTGCAATTACATTAGCAAGTCATAAGTAACGACTTTTCTGATATTTACTGTGTTAATGCTATATGAAGGCTGGATGGAAGAATTAAGACCAGAAAAGCTGAAGATTAACATTTTTCCATACTGGGAATATGTACTGCCAGTCTGATAATCTGTTTTTGAAATTGCATTTCATTTTGTTTAGAAAAAATCCCAATCCCAACCGCTAAGTTACACTGGTTTAGTGTACGGGTCTTAATTCAAACCCAGCTAGACTCCATATACTTAGCTTTAGAAATAAAAGAAGAATTAGATCAACAAGAATTGAGAAATTGGTATTTCTTAACAAAACAGAAAGACAGATGGAAAAAATTCACTAGGGATGAATAGCACATTCAGACTTCCCACAAGTTAATCACATTTTGCATCTGAAAACAGTGCTTAACATCAAATGTAGACATAAAGATTTAGCTCAGAAGAAGCTTATACAGTATTTTTAAAGCAGAACTGCCTCTCTTAGCCGGTACTTACAGTAGCCTGGTAAAAAAAACATATGTAAAATTTTGAAGTTACACAGCCTGAGTCAGTAATGCTACAGGCATTACAACTTTTGCCTTGATATCATCTGGCTAACAAAATTCTCAACAAAGACTTCCAAACTTCTAACACAGATATACTGTCTGCTCATAAAGACAGATGTTTACTAATTACAGCATGTAACTTATTTAAAGACAGGAGTGATAAAGTCAGCTTAATGACACTGACTTCAATATCAAGCTCTAGAGATACTTGGTTAAAGAATTGCTGTTACAGCTTATTACTCAGAGTGTCTTCTAAAAACTCCATCCCACCCAACTGACTGCTTTTACTTGCTTTCCCCTCTAAGATGTACCTCTGTTGTGGGTTAAAATCTGTAGTACAATGCTGTTAGTACAAGAGGGCTTGCACACTAACAAAGCAATATAAGCCTCTTGTACAGTCTATCCAGCACATATACAGTACATATATAGGATGGTTTAACTATTCCATTCTGAAGGTTGCCCTATTGTAAAACTACAAACTTGGAAAAAACCCCATTCTGATGTTATTTTAGAGGATTCATTTCCTTTCCTAGTATAATCTGCAAAGATTTAAGTTGGGGAAGAAAAATCCCTCTAGGTTAAAAGACTGAAACATAACTGTGATTCCTAAGAATTCATCAACATTTATGCTAAGTCATTTATACCTGCTTAGCCAGGCTAATGAGTCTCTCAAACAGTAAGAGCAGAGTTTTTTATTCCTACCTTACTTTAAAAGCTTTCCTCCTCATCAAACAAATCCTCCAGGCTACAGTCAGTCCCCAGCGCTTCTGCAGGTGGGCAGAGAGCTGATGAAACTTACTTGGATCCTCTTTCAAGTCAGCAAGTTTGATGATAAGCCTCTCAGGATATTATCCAATGACTGTTTAATGCACAATGAATGCACAGACTGGAAGCAGAGGTTAGAATCAAGGCATTGATTCCTCCTCCCACAATAGCTAAAACCAGGCTTGTTCCTGTGCCATTTCTAGATCTTACAGCTCCAAATGTTTTGTGCTGCTATCTAAAGCATCACAGAGAGAAAGGTAATTCCAATACTCCAAGCAATAATGCAACACTTCTGAACTAAGCTGGCTTGAATTTTCCCAGGTTTAAGCAGAATGCAGCTCACTAGTCTCAAGCCACCATCCTAATGACTAGTCTCATATCTGAAAGCACCAACTGCCTTTATCACACACAATGACTTTTGACTGAATTCACAACTTATGATGCACTCAAGTGTTATCACCATTCATTTGGTATGAACTAAAACATGTCTATCAAATTGAACACCAGTGAGAAGTAAACATAACCCAAACTGACTCAAAATACAAATGCTATTACAACTTGTTCAGGCCTTCCAAGACAGGATTGCTCTGGACATGTCTAACATCTGGTATGAGGTTCATTCACTCATAGAATCATTTAGGTTGGAAAAGACCTTTGGGGTTATCAAGTCCAATCATTAACCCAACACAGCCCAGTCTAGCACTAAACCATGGACCAAAGCACCATGACTGCACATCTTTTAAATACCTCCAGGGATGGTGATTCAACCACTTCCCTAGGCAGACTGTTCCAGTGCTTGACAGCTCTTTTGGTGAAGAATTTCTTCCTACCATTGCATCTGAACTTCCCTTGGTGCAACTTGAGGCTATTTCCCTTTGTTCTATCACATGTTACCTGAGAGAACAAGCCAACATCCACCTCACTACAACCTCCTTTCAGGCAGTGGTAATGAGCAACCCCGTAGGGCTCCGTTGCCCTTCTCTGGACACATTCCAGCACCTCAATGTCTTTCTTGTAGTGAGTGGCCCAGAACGGGATGCAGGATTCAAGGTAGAGCCTCACCAGTGCTAAGTACAGGGGGATGCTCACTTCCCTGGCTCTGCTGGCCACACTATTTCTGATATAGACCAGGATGCCACTGGCCTTCTTGGCCACCTTGGCACATTGCTGCCTCATGCTCAGCTGGCTGTTGACAACTACCCTCAGGTTCTTTTCCACCAGGCAGCTTTCCTTTCTTTTGTACAGGTTTTTAATTATTTGACTTGGATGAAAATTAGGTTTCCACAGGGACGTGAGTGGGTAGTCCACGTTTGGCACACAGCCTTCAATGCCTTAACTGGGACACAGCTAAATTCCATGTCTGGATCCAAGTGTTTGATTTATTCTGAAGACAAAGCATGCTGCTCATCGATAAACCCTGACAGGAGGTACTAGGTATAGTGTTATTTCTGACACCCTCTACAACAATAATAAAAGTGCGACCTGTCAGACTGTGTAATCAATCTAGGAGCAAAAATAAATCAATGTTTTCTTGACAATACTATATTAGATTTCTCTGCAATGTCACTGAACTAGTCTCAAAGACTAAAGGTTTAAACTTCACACCAATGTGGGTCTATACTATACGTTCATCAAAAGACTTTTCACCATCAGTAGTCAAGAGGCAGCAATCTGTATAAGTCAGTGCACATAACATGGTCAGACAGTAAGACATGGTATGTCCATGGATGGCAGGGGCCTTTTTTTTTTTTTTTTTTTTTTTTTTTTTCCCCACTATGAGAACAAAGACAGTGATATGAAAGGAGAGAATTACTGTGTGGCAGAAGTCAGCTAAAATGGGCAAAAGGCAGGCATCAGGACAAGCAGAAATGGTCAATAAACGTATCTTGGAAATAAATTATATCACATTCAACACAATGACCTCAAATGGGTGCAGACAGAGCCTTTAGATCAGCAGATACCAGCAGTTTGTATTCAGGGCTTCTGGAAGAGAACTACCTAGATCTCTGAAAAAGACTTGCAAATTTCTTGGGTCCAGGGAAAGTCTCAGAGGCCTGGAAGAAATCTAGTTTTGCATTAAATACTGTATCATAAAAGGGTAAGTTACTGTAAATGGGTAAATGGGACAATCTAGGCCTGTTAGCAACCAGTGATCTGAGGCCAAATAAAAATGAACAGTCATCACTGAATGTTATTTGTAAAGAATTAAAATATAAGTAAGATGGATTAAGAAGCTTGTCCAGTTAAGTTGGTGCAAATCTTCTGGTGACGGACAATGCTGAAAAAGGTACTAATAACTGGAAAAACAATGTTTAAACCTTATTTGCCGTTACAAAGCAATTCTCTTCAATAAAAAACTAAACAGATATTACATGAATTAAAACTGGACAGATAGTCCTCAAATATTAACAAACTTGTTAAGGATGTGAGCTTCCAATAGGAAGGAAAGGTATCAGCTCTTGGCTTCTCATTACAGAATGTGTTTTAAACTCATCTGTCAGAGAAAAACAAAGAGAAAAAAAAGAAAAATTAAAGGAGAAAAAATAGGAAAAGAAAAAAAAAAAAAGGAAAAAAAAGGGAGCCAAAAGGAAGTGTGGAAATGATAAACCACGACAGTGATAAGAGACCGAGTCATTTCACTCCACTAAAATGGCATGAATAGCTTAAAAAGCTAGGCATAACAGAAGACTTTAGTACATAAAGGTAAAGCTATTCTTTCTAAAACAGAAAAGAATGAACTCAACCCTGTAAAGGGTTGACTCTGACAAGGACAGAATAATAAAATTGGACAGCCAAACACAAGCTCACCAAGAGGCTTTATCAGTCATATCAACAGGTCTACCTCACTTAGCAACTCAAAGGATGTTTTCCCTGCCTCTGGCTGCAAATACCTACAATCTCTACTGCAATAACTTTTGTTAACTTAAAATTGTTGACAACTTTTGAAAGTGTAGTATGAGTGGCAACTTCTTAAAAAAAAAGTTCTATATTAAAAATATCAAAAGCAAAATGTGTATACTGTAATTTCAGCTTTATTCCTCATAAAACTGTATTGGATAATGTAACTGTCCTCCAACTCCACCCAGTTTCCACATATACTCAGGATTTAGTAAGGTCTGGAAAAGGGCACAAGAAAAGCAACTTGCATTTGGACAACAGTTAAGGTTCAGCCTTGCAGAACCACTACAAACAATTTATTAGGCTATTGTCAGATTTCCTGCACCATTGAAAACCAATGGATGCAGCAGCCTTCAGAAGGGGTAAAGGCTTATTTAAGGCCCACTCACTGCACCATTCTTGTGGACATATTAAAAGGCACCAGACAAGGAAGAGGACGCATTAGATGAACAGACAGGTAATTCACAGCACAGTCGCTAAGCACAGAAGCAACTGAGAAGTAATTTGCTGCTGGTGGTGCATTAAATGCATGGTTATTTAGAAATCTACACTGATTCATGCACAGAACAACTGCTGCATGAACAGCTACTTCATTTCTTGGCTTGCTACTGCATATACTGACCCAGTAGCAGACATTCAAAGTGCAGTTCAGGACTGCTAACTCAGCTGACACTGTTCTTTCAGAATCTGTACTGAGTCTGTCCTAGGATGCAAGGGAAGTACAGGGTCTCCTATGATTTCAACCAAATTGTATAGGTTAGTGCTTTGTATGAAACAGAAGTTGCAAACTACCTATTCCCCACCACCCCTACCTGAAATGCTATTAGTTTTCCTTATCATCATATGAATTTGAAAATATTTTGAAAGATTTTTCTGAAGGCTACCAAAGCTGAAACAAAGTGAGGGCATATAAATTTACCGGATGTGATTTGTTTAGACTCCAGGCCTTATGCCTGAGGAACCTTTAAGGAATGGATTACACTAACAAGGCAAAAGGCTAAGTGATGTTAAGGCTCAAAAACTGTTCCACTCCACAGTTCAGTAAGCAAATTTGCCTTCTTAAACTATAATGACAATTTAACTCAATCCTTAAATGCCTTCAGATTTGGTCCTTTAATGTTTCTGTGGCATTACTCTCATGTTGTAAGGCACAATCTAACTCTGCTATTTACTCAGTCAGTTGTTCATTACGGGTTAAGGAGTATTGTAAGGCTGAGATCATTGGGCAGTGCATTCAGTGCATTTCCTCTGTACATGCAAAGGATCAGTGTTCCCATCTCCAAGAGACTAGCAGCTGACCTTAAGGATAGTCTCTGAAACACACATGAGCATTAAGTCAGCTGGATCACCAAGGTAAAACAACATGAGTCAGCAGCACGTGTCCTGGTAGCAACGAAGGCTAACAGCATAGGGGCTGTATTAGCAGAGCAGCACAGCTGATGGGCTGAGGGAGGCAATTATTCCCCACTACTCAGCAGTAATAAGGTGAAATCTGGAATTCCACATTCAGTTTTGCTCTTCCCACCAACCTCCTCCTCCCCAGTATGAGAGATGTGACAAAGACTGTTACTGGGCTTAGGGCAGTGAAAGACAAGGAGGAGCTAAGAGCACTAGAGTAGCCAGGGGTCACCTACTAGTTGGATCCCACTACCTGAAGGATGCTTGTGGAAAGCTTTAAACCAAACTCTTCTTGGAGGCAATGCTGAAGAAGTACAGTAAGTATTTGGACAACACTCTCTGACACATGGTATGATTCTTGGGGTGTCCTGTGCAGACCCAGGAGTTGAATTCTGATCATGATGGGTCCCAACTCAGCACATCCTATGATTCTATGATGGACACATGCTGCATGACTGGAAATTCTGCCTGGCCACAAAGGGGGGAAAAAAGAAGACACTTTCACAACGAGAATGGTGTAGCACTGGCATACACTGCCCTGAGAGCATGCAAAAATCTTAATCTGGTAGATCTGCAGTCTCCAAAGAGGGATACATGCACCCCAGCACAAGTCAAACCCCTGGGGTAAGTGAAGAAAATATTTTTTGTCCCTGAAAATAAACCCTTTTTAAATAGTGGTTTCCACCTTAATCTTACCCTATTTTTTCTTTGTGCATGTGTGTATGCTTTATCATATACATATATTAGTAGAATAGCATATGCATATAATTTAAAAATTTACATATATTGGAGATGCATACTCAAAACATCTTTACTGATGGAATACATGACCATAAAATTTGGAGACCAGTGCTGTAGAAAATCAAAACCTGATCATGCAAGGTCCTGGCAAAGGGCTGAAGAAGGCCCTGTCAAGCGGAATTCTTCTGCGAATTCCAGAATGTTAGTCAATCAAAATACAATACATAATGCCGAAGTTAAATGATTTTCAGTAGATTGGAACCCAGAGAAAAGACACTAGTTTGCCTGCAAACTCTAAAAGCTGTCAGATTCTCAATTCAAATTTCAAAGTAACAATGACAACACTAACCAAAACTTAAACTTGGAGATGTAATGCTTGAACTTTGGAAGACATACCCATAACTCTGCCCGTAACAGAATTTGTTTGTAATCTGGCCCTTCTCCTAAGAAGAGGAAGAAGGCTGCATTAGAGGATGGTTATGAATTAAAAAAAGTTATACTCCTGTATTAAATATCCTACACAAAAAGGCTTTGGTTGGGCTGCAGGCATTACTCTGATAAATACAGTGATAGCTAACAATGCTCTGTACAAGAAAACCTATGGACTGCTCCTTTTTTGGAGATTTGCTGCTTCTGGTTGTTGAGTTCGATACGAAGTATAATTAATTGTTTGTCCCACAACTGGAAGACTTAAAAGGCCACATTTCACAGTGGTATCTCTCCTGCCGACTGAAGGAGAAACTTGCATTGCTGGTTTTTTCCTCAGTGTTTATGATTTAGAGTGTTGCTTCTCTACCTACCTACTTATTATCACAGCACTTACAGCAACTTAATACTCATTCACATCCTAATTCTGTCAGATTTGGTGAACAACAGACACAAACTTTTATTGTGACTGAGGGTTGTTCACAAAAGCCTTGATCCTATACAACACAAGGACAGAAATTTAAACAAGGACAAAACAAAAGCGCCTAACACAGAAAGGCACGGTGCAAGAAACAGGCTTAATGAAACCAATACTAAATGTTTCCAAACTGCATACTGGTATTACACAAGAAGTGACAAAACCAGGACTATTCTATGATTTCCTTGTCAGTAGTGCAGTTTCATACGTGCTTCAATCAGTGTCATGTTACAGCTGCCAATTCAAGGCTGCCATAAGGTGTGTTTTCCCAGTGGGTTCAGCACAGCACAGCAGGTGTGCATTCCTTCTTCACCTGGGTCTTCCCGCAGCTATGCTCCCCTAGGAACCACTGGCAAGGCTTGCCCTCCAGGCCAAATAACTTCTAGTAAAGAAGGAAAGGCTTCTCTGAACAGGAGACAACACTGCCCAGGTTTTGCCAAAGACCAAAGAATGAATTTACAGAACCTGAAAGACCATAAAACCATCACCCACTCCTAATGCATGAAATGCTTTGATTCTGCTGTCTCCAACATGAAGACAGCAGGTACACTTGAAAAACAAACATCTTTCAAACAGCTGAAGCAATAACACCCTATTTTATATAGATTAGAGCCTCACATCTGAGTGACTCTTCTTTTCAAGAAGATGCAAGCTACTATTTAAACTTTTCCTGAGACTAAGAGACATTTATAAGTCAATACTCACCATGTCCATTCTTTGGTGGCTACTGTGAGATAAATTTATTCTTTATTATTTCCTAAAGTCCTTAAAACATATCTCCTGCCTGACTTGTAAAAATTACTATCATAATTCCTTCCCATCTGTCAAATTGGCTCTCCAGTTCAGAAGTTATCAGACAAGAGTGGACAAATACAAGTGCCCAAGACGTAAAAATATGCTAAAATGAGGAAAATTCTAGAGCATTCCAACGCAGCCCTAGGGTGAAGAGGAAAGAACAAAAAATATACAACAGATGTTAGTCATATCACTTAATGCACTACTGGAAAAAGTTCAGCTGGAGTGATGTAGCTGGTGTAGAAATGTATTAGAATATAATTACCCAGAGACCCATGAGGTTGTAGCTGAGCTATTAGAAGTTATGAAGCATGCTGAAGAGTTTCGTGTTTGTTTTTAAGAATCAGAACCGAGCAGAAGGATTTTAATTTCCCCCCCTGTACCTTTACCACATTTTCTAGTCACACTGTTTCAGATGCAGCAATTACAGTACACCAGCTTTTTTTTTTTCAGTTATGAACTAATCATTCCAATTAATATGCAATTTATTTAAAATATATGCTTTCTTACCGGTAAAGTACTTTTCCTGTTTTAGAAATGCTTCCTGGGACACTTGATAAAACATTTTCCAACAGAACAGAGAAGTGCTATTTTTTGTTAGAAGAAAGGTGTTCTGTGGAACATGTCTCTTTCACTAAATTGAAATAATCTCTTTTTAAGTACAGTGAAACTGAAATGGCTATTCCCTTCAGTGCTTGTCATAATACAAAAGTTGAAGACAAGTAACACAAGATAATTACAAAAATAGTATAGTTTCATAAAACAAATCAACAAAGTCTGACATTCACTAAAAGGTGAAGAAGATATGCTAAACACTTTAATAAGCACTGGAACTCCCTGTCGAAAAGAGAATCTACAACATGTATCATAAAACCAGAAATACTTCAACTGTAGCTCTCGAGTGTTGTCACAGACACTCACTCAACATGATTCTCAAAGTCTGAGAAATGCAAAACACAACTCTGTTCATACTGTATTACCACTGGAAAGTGAAAACCAGAAGTTGTAAAATTAATGCAATACTCTTGTAAAGGAAACACTGATTGATGAGCAAATGCACACTGCACATGAACAGGCAAAACAGTTACTGGATCTAACTCACACCCAATAGTCACCATCTGATCTACTCAAAGCAAGAATGGCCAAGCCACATGATGGCAAACCTTAGCAGTGCAGGAGTTAAGTGATCTATAGTAAATTAATATTTGCTCCTGGTTACCTTCATACTGCAAACTATGAACCACAATCATTTACAAGTAGTTTCAAATACAGTTCATGCATTCATGCCATTGGTACTATAACCTATATGGGGATGCATAATAGGTAATTGGAAATACTCCAGCTGTTCAAGCTTAATGTATTTGTATTTATGAGCCAGCAGTTTTTGAATCTGAGCCAAAGAGGTTAAGTTCTTAATAGTAGCTGATGTAGGAAACTAAACTTTTGAAGGTGAAGACTACACGGAAAACTCGACACTGATACACCAGTCATCCGTAAAGACACAATATGTTTGTGGCACTCACCACCTCAGTGTGTCCAGCACAAGTGCTAAACGCTTGACTGTACACAGCAAGGCCAGTGCAACCGAGACTACTCGAAAACACCACATTCTGGTTTTAAATTTTATCATTATTGGATTATTAAAAAAACATCCACAGTCCTTATCTGGATGAAGTACATATAACTTCAAGCTGTTGAATAAGAAGAATTCAGTGCTTTCCAACTATCTGTCCCTCTCTCTTATACCTTCAAAGAAGTGTAAACTGGTTCTGTAACTTTTAGTTAGTGGTAAGTGCAACCCTATCGCAAATCAGAATTAAACTGTTAACTTTACTCAGAACTAATTTGATACTGTACATTTACAATTCATGAGCAAACTGTCAGCAGCTGGGTGCAAACTTACAACTAGTCTTTAGCAGGTACATTAATCCAATGCACTGACACACACTGGGAGCAATACTGTGGCCTCCTTTGTTCAGAGTAAACAACTTCCATTTAGATACACTCGGGAATCCTCCTCAGGAAGAAACGAGGAGAGTGAACTGCATAGTGTACTTTTTTGCACCAGTTAGAAAGATCTGCTATGTAATTCCATTTTATTTATGCTACATTGATCTGAACTATGGGACTGTTTTGTTTTACACTCTTGTTACTCTCAAGAACTTCCTTAAACCCTCCTAGTTTTCCTTTTATACCAGCTAAATGACGTTCTTCTAAGCTTCTGCCAGGACTGGATTTCCTTCAGTTTGTTTTCTGAAAATCACATGGTTTCAAAACCAACTTGGCCTTTCCCAGTTAACTGTTACTCTTGCCTTAATTTCTGTTTAACAACATGTTATTTTTTGAGAAAACAAGCAAATTCAATGCCAAGAATCTAGCTACTTCCTCATTTGTTATTGACTCCTCTTTTTCAGAGGCTCTGAGTAGCAAGCATGAATTTCCAAAATAATATTTCATACGATTCCTTTAAGGCAAACTAAAAATGTGGATATATTTTTATTAATGCCTGAAACTGGTCAGTGAGATAAATTTATTGCAGAGACAGCTGCCAGTGCTGGAGCTACAAAAAATGCATGATTCAAGCAGAATGAGCAGCTTTTAAAGAACTCTTATGAAACAGCTTTTTCCTGCTTGTTCTGAAAAAATGAAAACTGTGCTATCCAAATGCAGAATGACATAGGATGGATGAGGCTACAAGTCTAAGAGATTTAAAGATTTCTCTCCACTGATTCTTTTTGGAAAACCTGTAGGTCTCTGCTTCCATAAGGAACAGGACAATAGCAGAGAACATGACAGGTCAAGACATGTTTATGGAAACTACTTCTCAAGAGCAAAAATCCACCAAAAAGGAAGGTCTTTTGAGGACTAAGAAGCACATTTAAAGGATAATCTTTTATCAAGAGTTTAAACTACTCTAAGTCAGTTCTGCTAAATCGTCCTAGCAGCTCCCATTCACATCACTGCTAGCAACTGGTAAACAAAGTGCATTAAACTGTAGACTGATGCAGTTTAAAATTAATCATAAAAAAATTTGGTTATTTCTCACCAATTTCCTTTTTGCAAATACACAAATGAATCCCAGGCATAGGAATAACAGAGAGGATGTGCTTTGAGAGGAACTGCTTCTGCCAGCATCAATGCACAGCATTCATGAAGCTACAGACCATGACAGTAAAGAAGGTCAAGAGGCATTCACCCTGCCAGGTGCTCCACTTCCCTAATATTAAAATTAGTCACAATGGTACTGAAGCAGTTACTTGTATGCCATAGAAAAAAAAATAAAGCAGAGCAGTAAAATACCATCTCAATCTGAATGCAACCCTTGGAAGACTGAATACTCATGCAAGAGTTGTCCAGTGGAGGAATGTCTGCAACTACTAAAGGGGAAGACAAGCAAAACAAGAGCAGGTTTCTCAGATGATATCAGCACTCTGTTGTCCCAAGTTCCACATCATACACCAAGAAAAGTATCAGTCAGTTAAAACAGCATGGGACCAACTAGTTGGATTGCCCAATCAAGTCAAGAGTACAAAGCTGCTCTCAGCTTCCTCTTTTACATGTGAAGTTGCAACACCAAATAGCTGTCAATTCGTTAACAACAATACAGTCACAAAATTCAGAAACTGATTTGTTTGGAGCTGAACCGCCATGATGTACACAATTAAATGTACTAGGGTACTTTCAAAATATATTGCTTGATCTATGGTAACTTATCCTCACCACTGAAATGCCACCATTCAGTAGAATGTGCGTACATACTGATACTATTATATGTGGGCAGTGAAGTCATTAGAAAGCCTGAAGAAATTAAAACAAATTACATTCAGCTACATCTAGGACTGATCATTTTCAACAGTCACTACTCACTCCCACAGCTTCCTTTAGTCCTAATTTCTTAGTTCGTTTCAACATCTTCAGTCTACTTTCATACTAGACTAAACGGGCAAATACTTGTCTTGAAGTATGGTCTTCACTATTTACATTTTTAAAAGAATCCATAGGATTTGCAGAGGCATTGTAACTCCTGTATCTTATGACATTTATTCTTACTGTAGAAAGTCCCCTAACAGCCTATCAATATGTATTTTGGAGTAATAATGAACTGTTATAGCCACAGTTCTCTCTCATTGCCACATCCACTGCAACTCACCAAAATCTGTGTTCTTATACATTCAATTTTTGCTTACAGATTAGTTTCCAGCTACATGCATGCTTTTTGCAGATCATTACTACTCAATTTGCTATCACTATCTAAAAACATGTTCCTCTGCCACAAAGTGGAATTAATTCACTTGCTATTCTGTTGCTTATGTCTCCATTTCCTTCTGTCAAGTCATCTAGTAGATACAGTTCTTCCACTTAAAAGGACAACAAACTCTGAAAAACAAAACCCTGCAGTTCAAAACCCTAGAAGTCAGAGAAGGAGAATTGATTTTATAATCAAAGGAGTAAGATATGGTATTGAGTATACTATGTTAGCAAGGGGAAATGACATAACAGCCTGGCAGCAGCTCATGCTTGTTGGATCCTGCATACCACAGGCATTGCATCTATACATTGGGGAAACTCAATCCCATTTACAAGGGAGCATTACATTTGCAAACTACAGAGGTTTTTTTACTTTTTACTGCAGGTAACAGTAAAGCTCTAGGTTTACTAAGTTAATTTTCACTTCAAGTTATTCAAAATCAAAAGCAATTAACAACTGATCTTCACAGATTTAAATGCAATCCATGTACAAAAAACAACCCAAAGCAAATTCAAAAAGAACTGTCATGCAGAAGGGAAAGTTAGTATTTGTCCCCTGCATATTCTTTTTCACTCCCAGTCACAGAATAAAGTTACTATCTATTCACACCTGTCACAGCATAAATCCATTTAGACCTTGTCGCTTTCCCTGAGGACAATTTTCCAGACTGTGGTAAATAGTTTTTTTTCAAATCATGGAGGACATTGGTTCAATCTAGTGAATTTTCATAGTTTTGAAACAATGTATTTTGACGTTACATTATAGAAGCCTGTATGTTGCCAGAAAATAAAAGGGCTTGTTTTAGTTCCCCTGGAAAGCAGAAGACATTTATTACATCTCAGAAAGTGCTGTGCTTCTCTTACTAACGTATAATAAAAATTACCTCTACTAGTCACACGGGGATTGAAAACGTCTAGATAGTTCCATTTTTGACAACTCTTTATGCCCCAAGTAATTAAATGTATTATAAGGTACAACATTTTCCATTGCCTATAAATGCAGAAGTTTTGCAGTGTTTCTTTTCATCTGTCCTACATGCTTTCCAACAGTTCTGGAAGCAAAGCTGGATGAGGTACACTATAGGCATATTCAGCACTGCCATGTGACTTCTGCAAACTGCTGTTGGGATGGTGTTTGACACCCGAGATACTAAACTGAGAGAGAGAGGGTACCAGTGTTAATCTAGGTGATGTTCTGACTGCAGAACAGCATGAGCAGAAGGTCCACCCATCCCAAAAAGTCAAAAACTTAGAGGGAGACAAATAAATAAATTATGTTAAGTAAACTTGTAGACAGACAGGTAGGTCTGGTAAGACTGAGACCAACAAGTGTGCTCACTTATACATAAATGGTGAAAGTTTATTTGGAGTCACGATTACAAATAGGGCAAAATATTTGTTCTAACTCAATTTGAAAGGTGCTGTGAAGCCACCAGTAATGAACATGGTGTTAGTTTCAGTAGAGTGTTCGGAAAACACAAGGACATTTCATTCCCAAGGTACTACAATTCTGAAAACAAAAGCATTCTAAAACAACACATCCGAGAAGAGTAGTAACACTGTCCTTTACAAAACTGTGCCATCAAAGTGAAGACCAACAGTTTCCACAGCATGTATTAAAACCAAAACAGATTACCAACACAATCAAGGTGCATAACAGAGAGTGAGTATAAAAAGAGTCTAGCCTGAAAGCAACAGCTAAAAATTCTATTTAATTATTGACAAAAGAGCACAGCAAATTTTAATTTCCATTTTGTTAAAGTAATCTACTACAGGTTAGCAAAAAAGGCTCAAGAGTATGTGAGCAGCTAGAACTGGACCAAATCTCTGCAGGGCAAACAGAACAACTTTAAAAATATTTGTTCCATCTGTAATTAAATGTTAATGAATTGGAACAATTAAAGATGGCAACCTACAAGAAACATGTAAGAGTATTGTGTTACAGACACTTTCTAAAAATCCTGCTACCTTATTGGCCCTAAAAAATACAGACCTTGGGATGGCAATCCAAAAATATTACTGGGCATGAACAAAACCATTAAACTTCACGGATAGACAAGCTTAAGAAAAAAGGCTGATAATGTTTTTCTATTGGCATCAAGTGAACATCAGCATTAAGGAAGCTCAAAGTTTACTGTATATGGCAAAGAACGAGCAAAAAACCGGTCATTTCTGCAGCTCAGGAAACATTGGCCCCATGAGCAAAATAAACATTGTTCATGTTTGCTGAAGAGAAAGAGCAGCAGTGTACTCATTCCAAACTATTATCGCTTTCCTGAGATACAGACAGTATCTTTTAGTTAAGCTGAAGAGTTGACAACCCAAGTCAAATCTATTTTTACTTAGATCTGGTCCTACAGGAAAAGCAATGGCTCACAATTCAACTCATGCACTATAAATTGCAGCCAACTTGAATTTTGCTACAAATTGCCTGGGAATTTCCCCAAGCCAAGAGTCTTAAAGAAATCAATTATAAAATCCAGACATTTTATTGACACCTATAATAGAGAGAATCCAATTCAGAAACATGCTGATGAAACACAACATGTTACTTGTAGACATTGTAGCAGAGATTGAACTGGAAATCCCATAAGAACTAGAAGACAGAGGTGAAAAAAACTATAAAGTTGTTGGAGGAAGATAAGAATTCCTCAGGTTCCAGGAGACACTGACAAGGAACATCAGTGGCTGCAGATAACAATTCTGTCTGCGAAGTGGGCCTGCATCCTCACAAAAAGTTTCTTCTCTAGTATCTGTCTGCCTGAACAAGACTGCATGTTTGCCAGTTCCACCCAAAAAGGGGGACTGGGCTGGGTTATTGGATTTGCCACTTTGACAGAGCTATCAATAGGCAATCCCAACACCAGCACTTAACACCTTCCAAGCATTCAGTATTCCTAGAGATGAACACATTTACAACAGCATATGCTATTTCAGAAGTGACCTGCCAGCAAGGTAAATCAGTGCATTGCCTAAAAGCATTTAGAAGTTAAAACCATTTATGACAAAGTATTGACAAAGATGAAAAATTGTACCTCGACTAAAGTCAGGCTTTAAGAATTTTGCTTCCCAGTAAGTCCTAAGACAGAAGCATATTCAGTTAAGTAGTTAAAGTTTCAATAACAATTATGAAGGATCTCCTTGAGATATCTTGAGCCAAAATGATCATTAGCATAACACTGAATTAGCCAACATAGGTCCAAATTCAAGTAAAATTAAATGGTCACAAGGCAAAGAATAAAAAAGAAAAGCATCCCAAGATCCACAGGACTCACAGCTCAAAGCAAAAAAAAGTTATTAGTCAAAATAATAATTCTAGTTTCTGAATTTCCATTACATTATACTTATAAAAATCTAAAGCTTTCAACTTCACAAACTAGGAGAAACTCTAACTTGAAAAAGGTAGAAATGCCACTAATGGACTGAAATCAGGCAACTTAAGTGCTGGGTGCAATGACCTGAGCTCACGTAACTCATACATCTAGAGCTTGTCATATAGCAAAAGCCTCAGATAATCTCCATTTGCCTTGTGAAAAAAAACCCTGAGACACTCATCTAATTCCACCTTAATATTACCAACTACAGTACTCAGCCCCTGACTCTGCTCAAACCAGATTGCTCTCTTCCTCACCAAGTGACCTAGGCAACTGACCACCGAGTCCTGGCCCTTCTGAGAACAAGGACTTGCACTTCTCTTAACTAAGGCTTCATCTGCCAAAACTCAGAATCCAGTGCCTCAATGTAACATCAATTTTCTCCCCAAAGTCACTAGAAAAACCCTTCTGGTGTAGTTTGCCAAAACAAATCCTAGATTCAGTGCATATGCATCAAGATGACTTGTGTACACAGAGTGAACCTCGAAGGAGATGCTGTGTTTTCAGACCTGACCAGCACTCTTGCTGCTCCCTCATGCTTAGTAGAAACACCAGCTGCCAAGAACTCTATCCAATTTGCAACATCGAATACCACAGAAACTCAGCTACTTCCACCTTTCACATACATGCACCACCTTCTCCCTACCTGAAAGCTTGCTACTTCCCCATTCATCATGAGATTAAACTTCATAATTATTTGGGATCATTTCCCTAAAAAATAAAAAAGGAGGCAAAAAAAAAAAAAGTAACTGATCGTCCTTTCTGAATTTTAAGGACCATTGAGTTGCTGTGATTCATACTATTTCACAACACAGAAAATAAACACATCTATGGATGCAGATTCACATCATGGCTACAGTTAAATTTCTGTGCTGCGTAAAGCAGAAAGTTTCCCATTGCCATAACAACAAAATAGCTTCTTTTAAGCAGAAAGCTTAGCAGGACTGGGTCCTGTAGCTTCTAAGACGGAAGCTACCACGTACTTAGCAGCAAAACATTATGAAATTTTAACTCTCCACTATAATTTAAGACATCCATAATCAGATATGTATTTGATCGAATGCAGACTTAAATTCTGAAAACAAAGAACATTTCACAGAAATTACTTCATTACGTGAAACGTTCAGGAATAACACTTGACATCCGAGGTGTCTAACAAATCGCCTTTGACAGGGTTAAACTAGTGACTAACACGTCTTGAGGTGCCGCTCATACAGCGTCTGCTCCTGCCCGACAGATTCCCCCTTGTTTCTGCCGCTTATTCTCCTTACTTCGCGCAACAGGAATCGGCCGCAAAGTTTCATTTTTGCTTTTGGCCGGTTTCACTTTCTGAGCTGCGTGGAGGCAAGGCAAAGTTAGCTGAGGTGGGACCGCTGCCCGGGCGCTGGCCGGGCAGTGCGCGCCGCTGACAGCGCGGTGGGCTGCGGGCTGCGGGCGCGGCGATGCCCCGCCGGGGGTGGCAGCGCTGCCCTGCCCGCACACGGCAGCGCGACCCGCGGAGCCGGGACCGCG
>VXBX01003243.1:100103-113076 GCA_013400415.1 Scytalopus superciliaris | reverse complement strand
TGGCTGTGGTTGTAATCCGTCTTCTTCCTCATTTGCTGCCTGAATGTACAAATACTTTTCTTTGATTCACCCAATCCCTGAACCAGCAAAGTATTTCAACACTTATTTAATTTTATGCAGCTGAATTCATTCAGATAACCAGGATTACTCACATATGTAAAATTAAACATCTACTAAGTATTTTGCTGGCTACTGTTTCAATTTCACCTTCAAAACTTTATTTGGCAACATTTAACAGAAGACCAGTTTTATAAGGATGTATAGTTAAAATTGTGAGCTGTTTCATGCATGTTTTCTGTTTTACCTTTTGTGCTGGTTTTGGCTGCAGTAGAGTTAATTTTCTTCACAGTGGGCAGTACAGGGCTGTGTTTTGGATTTGTGCTGAATGCAGGGTTCATAATACAGAGATGGTTTTGTTGTTGCTGAGCAGGACTTACACAGAGCCAAAGCCTTTTCTGTTGTTCATACTGCCATGCTGTGAGGAAGTTGGGGGTACAAAGGAGGTTGGGAGAGGACACAGACAGGACAGGTGACCCCAACTGACCAAAGGGATATATTCTGTATATAAAATAGGGGGAAGATGGAGGAAGGGGGACATTTGGAATGATGGTGTTTGTCTTCCCAAGTCACCATTATGCATGACAGAGCCCTGCTCTCCTGGAGATGACTGAACACCTGCCTGTCTGTGGGAAGCAGTGAATTAATTCCTTGTTCTGCTCTGCTTATGTGCACAGTTATGGCCTTCCCTATCCAAGCACCTTTATCTTAACCCACAAGTTTTCTGGCTTTCACCCTTCTGATTCCTTCCCCAGTCCTGCTGGCCGGGGAGTGAGCTAGCAGCTGTGTAGGGCTTGGTCTTGGCTGGGGTTGAACCACCTTCCCATAATATTAGTACTTATTTGTATATTTTAAATACATATATTTATCATACGAATATACATCATTAAGTGCTCTGATTATTCAGTTACTATTAACCTATGTCATAAACAAAACACACAAATTGCCTTTCAAAATTCAACAGGTCAAGAGCTAGTAATGACTTGGAAGTTCCAAGGTAACACAAATCTTCTTTAAGTGAAATTCACAATAAAGATGAATGAAACTGTATGGTGCAGGACAAGAAGAAAAGTAGAGATGCAGCAAAATGCTGCAACAAAGAACAGGGTTAGGGTCAGTTCTGAATTAAGTAATTAAAAAAATGTGAACTTTTAAGGGCTGGACTTTCTAGACAGAATAATGGTTTTAGTAATTACTGGTCAATACCACTGTACATCTTATGTACATATTAAGCAAAAGTTTATTACAGCCTACTTCAGTCTTTTGAATAATTTTTAGAAAATACTTTCGAAGTCTACTTAGAACAATACAGTTTGTATATCCTACTAAATAATGATTTCCAGTTAACATGACTATTCTGGTAATGCCAGAGGTCTGTAACAGCACACAATCAAGTCCAATGTAAACAGAAGTTGTCTACCATTCTGTCCATTTTCCCATTAGAGGTTTGCTGTATCCTGAACATTATCAAAGGAAAGATGCAGAGAAAAGGAAAATCTCATAGTAATACTCAGTGCTTTCATGGCAATGTTCTTTGATGCTTTCTGTAAACAGTAACAGATGAAGATTCATGAGGTGTGGATTCTGAGCCAGAGATGTCAAGTGACACAATCAAGTAACTTCTGAGCTACCTTTCAATAGAAAGTCCTATGACAGACCTGGCACACAGTGATAGTAGTTACCAGCTATTTCCCTCGGGTCAGTCAAAAAACACATCTTTTATTTGCAATTTGAAAGTACTTTCTGCTGGATACATTTTACACAAACTAGGGCATTATAGGTGCTCACAATGAACATGCCCTTTTGTACACTGAAGTCTCCCCAACTGCAAATGGACAAATAAAACAACGTAATTTTAGGTTACTTTTTAAATATGGCTGTATCCAGGTTTTTATAAGTTTGTAGCAATTTCAGAAAACCATCTTGAGATAATACAAACAGTATGTATGCATAAATTTAAAAAATACTGGAGAAATGATGAAAACATATTATAAAATTGGACTGTTAAACTGAAATAGTAGCAAGAGGAGGAGAGTCATGATTCTGGATTCCAAGTATCCAGAAGAAACTGTAACTAAATTATACATCTGTAACAGTAACCTATCAATGAATGACTATAAAGCACTTTGTTCTTCCAGGGTCTTACCAGAAAAAATATCAGACACCCCATCTGAAAGCAGACACTTGAATCAGCACCCTGCTTTTCTCCTCTGTTCTATTTTAAATGGCTTACAGTGGTTTGAACAAAACAGAAGGGGTAACAAGAGACTACCTTAGCAATCACTGTTTATCACAAGCGTCAATAGAATTTACAACTGAGTTTTGAAGCAGTAATAAACAAATCTATTCCTTCACTAGATTCAAAAGAAAACAACCACCCTGCCAAATTCCAAGCCTGCACTTTTGTCTACAAAAAGGAATTAGAAGCAAAATCCTTGAGGATAATTCAGAGAAAAGCCTAACATTTCTTAATAGAGTACGCCCTATGACACATTAGAGACAATTCTCTAAGGCCACCTGAGAAAGACTTCCACCTTCATTCCCTTCACCACTGCAGTTCAGTTTCTGCTAAAACTTCCTATCAAATGTGAAACTCACTTATGGTAAAACATACTAAACTACCTTATGAACACATTATTAATATGAGGGCCCTGACTGAGTTTTATGTTGGTGACACAAAACCTCAGCAGACATGAAAATGCCGTAGCTCACTTCTCACACATTTGAAACTGACTTTTTTAACTGAAGAGAGGATGGAAAATGGAGTTTTGTTTTCAAAAGAAAACCAAACAAGTTGCAGAATACTGGCAGTAATCTAAAAGTCATGCTACTGCAGTATTCACCCACACAGTTTTATGATCTGCATTTTGAGAGGAAGTGTTCTGCAAGGTGTCATCTGGAAGGGGCACTCCTGAAGCAGGTGGCACTCTGCACCATCCTGGTAGAATCAGCACCTGCACTGGCAGCACATCAGCACCCACCTCCCCTTCTGGTAACAGCTGTCAGGGGTCATCAGACATCCAAGAACGTAACAGAAATCTCAGGGCATGTAGTTCAGCTTGAAACAAATTTCTGTGTGTGTGAAAACTTCCATGAGGAGACTTTGCCATAACACTTGGGACCAAAATGAAGTCTCCCTACAGAGTATCTGCAGCATGATCACAATACACATCACAGACTGCTATCTCAGACCTTTAAAAAACACTGCAGTGACAACCACTGGTGTTGCTAAGACTGGATGTGCTAGTAGGTTCAACTCTTTAAATGCTAAGGTTTGAATCTGGCTACAGGTCAGAGTCAACATTAATTATATTCCCTATATAAAAGTTGTTTTTATTAAATTTTAAAATTGTTTGCATTATAAATTCCAAATTTGAAATCAGATCACAATCACTAGTTTCAATCAGAACTGAATCAGCTGCAGTTTGATAGCATTTACCAAAAAGATCCAGGTCCAGCTATAAACTACAGAGACCAAGAAGAAATGGAAGTTATTTATGTCAGAAATACACACCCCTTAGGAAGAGAAGTCTTTTAAAGACATCTGCAATGAGAAAAAAATATTCAAGAAAATAAATGATGTGAAAACAAAAAATAAAGGTCAATGTAAAATTTACGAAGTCCATGAAATACTTTTCCCAGATAATCACATAATGACATACCAGCCCTCTAGGAGAGGTGTGGGAAACATGATGACATAAACACACATAAAAAATCTGTTAGACAAAAAGAAAATACAATCAATAGGTCAGTTGTACCCAACATCACATGAAAATACTTCAAAGGAGAGAATTAACTCCAAGTATCAAGCCAATGCATTGCTCAGAGTTCACAGCCTGCACTGGAAGGCTGCATGTTACCAGTAGAATGAGTTCCTCCTTGTCATGATCTAGCTTGCAGAGGCTGAACATTCATGCATATGAACTCCCCACAGTCACTAGAAGGCAAGTTCATTAATACTCACATTATTAACCATCTCTTCCATTTAATGTTACTCTTCAAAATACTTGCATTACACATCCATGTGTTTGTAATAAGGAACTAAAACGTTGAACAAATCTAGACCCTGCCTTCAGGTAAATACAAGTGGGCAACATTCACTGCCTTAGGAATGCTTCCATTCAAAGATTCACTAAAGACCTCATTCTTCTTTCTCTGTATCATCCCTGAATGCAAAAGAAGCTCAAGCGCACATTTACAGACTCATCTAACACCACCTGACTGCCCCTTACACTACACTTCTTATGAGGGTAAGTGCACAGCTGGCTTCATCCACTTAAAGCGAAACAGAGTACAGCAACAAAGTATTAGAAAAGAGGAAATCACCATTACATCAAGAGAGAGATGCTACTGACCAGACATCTTTTCCTGATCTACACAGGCTTACTCTCAAAACCTATCTGTTTGAGATGGTACACCACGATGACTAAATGCCAGTCTGCATCAGATGTCTGCTATTACCCCACTATTTCAACATAATTCTTTAATTCACTACTTCATAAAGCAGCCGGGGACTGCCTTTGCTGTAGCTGCAATCAACACAAGCCAATGGATGGGGGCTGTCTGGTGTGTTTCAAGAGGGGAAGACACATTTTAATGCACAATGGACACAGCCAGTGCTTTATGGATAAGTTAGTTACATGCAAACAGAAAAAAAGTCAAATATGGTAACAGCCCCAAACTGACATCCAGGTGCATGTGACATACTGAAGATCTGAACTCTTGAGTGGTTACAGGCTGTTCTTCAACAGAACAGATACCTCTCTGAGAAACAAAAATGTGAAAAATACCACAGCAAGTAGAAGATACTAGAAAGAAGTCTTAAGAAGAATAACCACCAGAATTAAGACCCTGAGATAAGCCTAGCATAAGAAGATTCTTTATTCCAACTAGTATTTAGAAGAGACTGCAACACTAAACAAACATTTTGTTTCATGAACTAGTTATTCTTTTTCATTCTTACTCTGAACTGGGCACTTTGTAAGCAGTCAAGTATCTCCTATGTCACAGCTGTTTATAATTCTTTATTTTGAATTTTTTTAAACAATGTATACTCAAAAATGTTTCATGCGTGTCAGAACAAACTAAAACACAAAGAAAACCAGAGAGATGGGAAAGGAAACAAAACTTCACAATTACCAAGATGTATGGAGAAATGATTTCTGATACCCCTATATCTAAAGCACACTGCACTCGTTTCTTACTTCAGATACACGTATTATCATTTTCCTTCTAACCCAGAAATGCAGGAGAAAATTCCTTCTGTATCAATTAACATCACTCTCATAAATAACTGACTGAAGCAAGTTGTCTCTCTCTAACCTTTCCAGCTTGAGCAAGAGAGAAAGGATTTCTATTTTCAACTCAACAACTTGTTTAAGTCGGCAAGACGCACAACCCAGAGCCTGCTCTCCTCAGTAACAATCATTTCTTCCACAACAGGTTAAATTGGCATTACAGAGAGTAAGTGACCTAGGAAAGGGGACTGAGTGCAGTGTCAGTCAGTCTGCAGATTACACCAAGTTGGGTGGGAGTGCTGATCTCCTGGGGGCTAAGAAGGCTCTGCAGAGGGATCTGGAGAGGCTGGACATGGGCTGAGGGCAACTGTATGAGGCTCTGATGAGTCCTGCCCCTGTGTCACTACAACCCCATGCAACACTGTAAGCCTGGTGAACGTGGTGGGAAAGCTGCTTGGTGGAAAAGGACTGGGGGGTGAACTGGCTGAACACGAGCCAGCAGTGTGACTGGGTGGCCAAAAGGACAGTGGTATTCTGGCTTGGATCACAACAGGGTGGCCAGCAGGACCAGGGCAGTCACCATCTCCTTGTACTCACAGAGACACTGAGGTCCTGGAAGAAAGTCCAGAGGGGGCAACTGGAGCTGATGTAGGGTCTGGAGCACAAGTCTTACAAAGAAGAGCTGAGGGAGCTAGGGCTGTTTAGCCTGGACAAAAGGAGGCTCAGGGGAACCTTATCACTCTCTACAGCTACCTAAAAGCAGGTTGTAGCCAGGTGGGGGTTGGTCTCTCCTCCCAGGCAACTAGAGATAAGATGAGAGAAAATGGTCTCAGGCTGCATCAGGAGGGCTTCAGGTTGGGTATGAGGAAAAAATTCTTCACTGAATGCATTGTCAAACATTGGAACAGGCTGCCCTGGAAGTGGCAGAGTCATCATCCCAGGAGGTATTTTTAAAAGACATATAAACACAGCACTTAGGAACATGGTTTAGTGGTGAACTTGGCAGTGTTAGGTTTATGGCTGGACTAGATGATCTTATGGGTCTTTTCCAAACTAAATGATTCTATCATACATAAAAAATGTGCACAAAGAACCACATAGTATACTGTTCTCCAACTGGGTAACTTACCATCTTTGTTCAGCCACTGTTTTCTTTGTCTGTAGAGGAGAAGTTTATTGTGGACATATGGCAACAGAAACTTGACACACCAGCTCTCCACACCAAGCTTGTTTTCTACCAGGACAATAGGGCTCCGGTTATACCTGGCTTCAGGGCAGGGTATTAATCCAATTTCATCTCTTTAAAAAACAGAAAGAAACATAATTAAACTTACTCCCAGTAATGACAATTATTTTTCTCCACCAAGCATGCTGGTAATGCTTCCCACCCAATCAACCCATCATCTTTTTTCCTGAAGTTTTTTGCTGAAGTCTGCAGTCTGAAAAGTTTTAGTCTCTTTTCCCAAAGATCCTAAATGAGGAAGGCCCCCCTTTTTTCTGTATTTTTAGATTATCATCTAAACAGCTTAATTCAGCTGAATTAACACAAGTACTGCTGGTTTTGTAATAAACGTGATGGAGCTGTAACAACTGCCATTGCAAGGGAAACAACACATGTTAACTAGTACAGGCACCAGACTGATCCAAAGCTACCCAGGTACACCCTGCAGCAGCGCGACCAGGTACTCTGAAACAAAAGATCACACAGAAGGAAATGATGTGGACAGCCATATGCTCACTTCCTCCTGTCCCATTTTTCACTGTCCTATGTAAGGCACCAAGATCAACAGGGGGAAGGTTTGAGACGCAGGGGCCAGTCTGAGTAAACAGCAACTCCGTATGAAAGACCTTAGTCAAGCCTTTGAAAAACCAGTGACAAACACAAGAACTCATGCCAGCAGACAAAGCCAAAGAGACTCGGCTGTTCAGTTTCAATGGGCCATACCATATTTTACTTTTTATTCAGGTTTCTCTAGTATGCAGTGATGTTGGAATAGTAGCTTTAACAGCTTCAGGCTATCAATCAGGCTATCAAGGATTCACTGTTTGGACAGAAAGAAACATTATTTTATACTTCCCACTATGCACAGTTTCTCCACCAGCTTCTGTTCAGTGGAAAAATTTGTTGGTAAAGAGGGAAATCCTCAGATCTCAGGCAGGACAAAAGAGATTTCTTGTGATCTCAGACAGAAGGTGAATTCTCCACTCTAAGTCTTCTCAGTACAAGATCTACAGATACACTTTGAGTGTCAACACCTCAACTCAATTATCTTAAGCTAATTTTGTTACTGGGCACTTTGGAACTGATTTATTGCTGTGTCCTCGCTGGATTACTAATAAAGCAATCAAAAGTGGCACAGTGTGCTTGACTGAGAATCTATTTGCTTATTCACAAAACAGATTTAATTTTCCATACACCACAACATACATTACAAGCCATAAAGAACACAATTAAGGTGAACTTAAGGTAAGACACTCCCAAATCACATGGTTCTGTCTCCAAACACACACCCAGGTCCCTCAGCCTTCCCTAGTCATCTGAGAACAGAGAAGAAAAAAAGCATTCTCCTACCCCATCAACAGCAAGCAGTGAGTATCAAACCAAGATCCTCATCTGTGCTGCTCCATTTGACGCAAGTTAAGCTCTTCATAAAGTTAGTCAGATTAAACTTAAAATGACATTCCAGTCTGCTTCTTTCAACACAGTATCTCAATAACCTGAAGTCTGTACTTACTGGTGGGTCTTTTATGAATGTTAAACTCAGCTGGCCGAACTGTCTGGCCCTGCATACAGGGACACAAACGTCCCCAACTGCAAGACGTAGTCACCCACAGCTTTGCTAGTTAACTCTGTGAATTACCTTAAGCATTTACCAGCTGTAACTTACAAACAGTACATGAAAGATAAAGAGCAAGGAGAGAAAAAGCCCCAAAGCATACATCCACACCTTCACGTTCTATCAAATACAAAAAGTCTGACTCAGGAGAGCTAAGTTTCACAACACTGCTTTGAGCATGCCAAAATGACCAACAGGTACGGTTTGCACAGAGCTGAAAAGTCAGCCTGCAACATCCCTACTCCAGAATGCACTCAGCCAAAATCACAAGAAGACTAGACCACTGCACAGTGAAATTCGCTACGACACAGTACAATACAAAAAATGGTTTAGTAACTCAGTTTTTGTTAAGATGCAAACCAGGATTTGTCATTTGGTAGGAACCTTGTCTCCCACATTTTGCTATTGTTTTTGATGATTCATGCGGTTCAGAATCACAGATGAGCTGGAAGGGACACACAGGGATCCTCAGTCCTGCAAAGGACCATCCTCAAGAGTCACACCATATGTCTGAGAGTATCATCCAAACACTTCTGGAACTCTTTCAGGCTTGGTGCTGTGGTCACTTCTATAGGGAGCCTGTTCCAGTGCTTGAGCATCCTCTGGGTGAAGAACCTTTTCCTAATATCCAGCTCAAACCTCCTCAACACAACTTCAGGCCATTCCCCTGGGTTCTGTCACTGGTCACCACAGATAGATCAGTGCCTGCCCCTCCTCTTCCACTCACTAGAAAGTTGTAACTCCAGTAAGTTCTCCCCTCAGTCTCCTCTTCTCCAGGCTGAACAGACCAAGTAACTTCAGCTGTTCCTCAAACAGCTTCCCCTCAAGGCCCTTCACCATCTTTACTGTCTTCCTTTGGACACTCTCTAATGGCTTCATATCCTTCATCACATAGCATTTAGTTCCTGAGATGCAAAAGAACTCACAATGCAAAATACCAGTACAGCAAATTTATGTATGGTGGGGTGTCTATCTCACACACAAAACAATGCATTCAAGCCACCATTTCTGCTCCAGAAAGATCCCTCAGGTCTGTAGAAGAAGCATGGTCTGCCAGTTCAGGAGACACTATTCCAGAATGCCTGCAGCCTCTGTTCCATCATGTACCCAAACAAAGCTTCTGCAACAGGACTCACATGCAGACACCAATAAATTACTGCTTGCAAAATCAAGTGACTGACCATGCAAACTGCCCTATGCCATATGACAGAAGTTGTGCCTGTTCATATGACAGGAATGCCCAAACTCATTTCAGGATAGAGGATGCCTGCCTTCAGGTCAAGTGAGAGGTGCAATCTGCTCACAATACTGAAGGTGACACCAATTAGGGCTGCTGTTCATTGGTATTTGTACCACCAGAAGCACCAGCTAAAGTAAGATTCAGTTTCTCCCCCAGATTTCCCAGTTTTCTGATACTGTTTCTTAAATTTAGGAGTTACTTGATGCTTTCGTATTTATTTTTCTCAAAGCAAGCACTGCAGTCACGTTCCAAAAATTTCATGAATTATCTCCGTATTTACAGGATACAACATTAGCTCACATTCCCAAAATACACCGTGGAAGCATTCAGAACTCAGTGGAAGATTTTAGGTGACTTGTCATGAAGTCTGCAGCCATTAGAGATCTTCTTCAACCTGAGCTAAGATCAGAGGAGGTGTGCAAAATGACATCTGGAGAGCCACAATCCAGAGCTCAGCTGTGGCAGAACAAAACTGACAGGGCCATTGCAGGACCTGCCACAAGAGTCCCAGTCATTCAATGGCTCTCCCCAAAACAAACCCTAGCCAACCCACTTTGAACTCTTAAAGCCATGAGGATACAAAACACTTCCCTCTTTCACAAAGCTGTAATACCACAGTACTGCTAGGGAAGAAGGTATTTTGTGTGATGGCACTGTGATGGGTCTTCAGCTTTAGGGGCCCCATGTGAAGGAACCTTCTCTAACTTCGTTTCCAGAAAATCATCTTTATAATAACCCAGCTTCTCCCCACGGAGTTAGACAAAGGATGTCAAATAAAGGCTGGGAGATCTGAATGAGTTATAATCAGTGGATATGATGCAACTGCATTTCTCCTGGTGATAAAGACCAGATCCAAGCAGTTGAGTATTTCTGCAATTATAACACCACAGGAGACAATTCAGAGCATGGACATTTGAAAGGTGTGTATTTTTACATAAAAATAAGTCTCATGAAATGACTACGTGGTTGATGAATTTACAACATCTCAGAGGCAGAGAAGAGGGGCCTAAATACAAGAGTTGAAACTCCTTCTTTTTATTGTCCAGTGTTTCATATACACTTGATTCTCTTTTACAATTTCAAATAGTAGATTAACTTGCGTGTTATGATTAGTGATTATCTTCAGGGCACAACCAAAATCTTTCATAAACAAAAGAACAGTAATACATTACTGAAACCCAAACTAGTCCTAGAACATACTTGCTTCCAAATAAGCTATAAATACAACCCTTTCAGTGTTTAGAAATTTCCTTTGTTTGCTCTCCCATTAGCCTCCACTTGATTGGAAACCTCTGCAGCAATAAGAAAGTTCTGTACTAATAACGTCTCTCACCAAGTACTATAATCAAATTACTTTTAGTCTTTATGGTATATTTGGAAGTATCCATGCTGCACAGAAGTATGAAATAACTTAATGACAATTACATTGGCAAGACAAATGTCCTACTCTGCTAAGTACAGACTTCACAAAGCAAGTTTTTTTCTGAATCCCCTGCAGAGAAATTTGTAATCACATCAAGAGGATCCTTGATTCAGAGCTTCAAACTTAACACAGCAAAGCGTGGTGGTTTTAGTACATTAAGAATGTGAAGAATTGAGACAAAAAACCTATTTGATCTACAGTGGCATAAAAAATTCTTGGCAAAACATAAACAGCATCCTCTGATTTTGTACACAGTTGCTGGGCTATCATCTAAGAGTTCACCTTTACAATCACACCCCACAAATGCACATACTTTTTTGACATGTGCATCTATTTCTGCTTCACTTTACATTTAAGAGAACAGCAAAGTTCAAAGAGAAAGTACATACTGATCTGTTCACCGCTGGTGATCTGTTCAGTGTCAGTGGGATAGCTTGCATGCATGACTGTATCAAGACCTATGTTTGGGAGACTGGGTAAAAATACCTCCCAGTAAACTCAAAAGAAGCCTTACCAAATTGAAAACCAGCATGCTGACAGAGCTATCCAACTGAAGAAAATGGAGCTATCGGAGAGAAAAAGCAAAAGGAATTCTGTATTGTATATTTAGTTAGAAGTAAGCTCATCTGAAAATGATAGTCTTGTTGCAAATTTCATTTAAAGCAAAAAAAAAAAAAAAAAGAGAGAAACACAAATCCTATGTCCTACTTAAGTCTAAAACTGTATTCTACATGCCTTTTAGTGCTAATCCCATTTTAAAACTTACAAAACTATGAGCCTGCCAAAGCAAAACATCTATTGTGACAGATGTGAAGCGGGTAGGTGTTTGAACAGTCAAAGACAAGGGTCAGTAAATACTGGAACACAGGTGAGTAGGGGCCGAAAGCATGGTAAGTGAATAGGAACATCATGTATGTGTCAGGTGCCTTATTTTCAGTGAGGCTAGGCAGATCCCACTGCCTGGGATACAAAAAGAATTCAAGCCTGGATCTGTGACATGTTGAATTCAAGAGAATACCATTGTTTAGGGACTGCAGCTGGTTACAGCTGCATTGGTCACCAGCAGGAAGACAAGCTGTAGATACATGAAACATCCAGCCAGCATGGCTGTTCAGCTGGTTAGAGCATGGTGCTAATAACATCAAGGTTGTGGGTCTCATCCCTGCACGGACCATTCATTTAAAAGCTGGACCTGATGATCCTTGTGGGCCCTTTTCAAATCCAAGCATTCTGTGAAATAAGTGAAACTTGGTCCTGCAGAGCCTGCACAGTCCCATTTCAAGTAGTGTCAACCAGTTAAGAAACCTAGCAGACAGAGCTGCCACTTTCTCTGCTTTGGGGGATGACAAAGTAGCAGTAGCTTGTGCCTTCTTGCTTGAAGCATCACAGAGTGCATCCCTTTCAGTGCACACAACTCCTGCCGCCTGCTTTCATCTCTGAGGTTGCATCCAGAGAGAAAACTGCTGCAGCAGCATAATCTTCTCAAGCACAAGCCTCAAAGTTTGCGTCCAATGAACAGTCCTGGTGAAGGAGTGGGAACTGTGAAGAGCCAGAGCACTCATTCACAAATATTGGCTGTTTACAGCACATTATGCCTCACTTGCTAAAAATGAACCTTCAAGGCAAAATGCGGTCTTTTTTTAAACAGCATCCATATGCTCCATTTTAAAACCTGAACACCCACCCAAGTTGCTTACTACATTTACAGAAACATGAGGGCTATTTATTCTAATCCTCTTTTAAGCAAAGGGATAAATTAAGTGCCATAATTTTTTCCTATGTTGTCTCCTGGCCCACCGTTTTCTGGAGCAGATTAAGAGGCCACCACCTCAGAGACTGCAGTGGTCCCAGCTGACACAAATACACCTCGCTCCAGCTATGAAGGTGTTATCACTATGCACTGCCTCATTTCCCATAACCAACACGGGGTTTGCATAAATAGACAGAAACACACCTTCCCTAAGCCGCTTGTGTCCCAAAACACAGGCTGGGCGAGGAAACACAAATATGGGGGTGCTTAAAACGGGTTCTCAAAGCTGGGTAACAGCAGAACTGCCCTGTTTGTGCGGGGGGGCAGCTCCCAGGGCTCGGTCCGAGCTGTCCCGGGCTCGGTCCCGGCTCTCCCGGGCTCGGTCCTGGCTCTCTCGGGCTCGGTCCGAGCTGTCCCGGGCTCACTCCC
>VXBX01003243.1:57890-85810 GCA_013400415.1 Scytalopus superciliaris | reverse complement strand
AACCTTTCTTATTTTCATAAATGGCTCCTGTTGAGTTGCATTTACATTAGACTCATATTATGGTAAAGACTGTATTTTCAGGGTTTTATCCTGTTGCTCCAATAATTTTCTTAGGTTTTAAGCTGGTCAAAATCTGCTTTGCAAACAGTATAGGAAAAGAGAAAGTATTTTAAGTGTAAAGGTGAGTTTGCATTGTGCCTGAAAGCCATGTCCACAACATCCAAGCTGTAGTTCTCACTGAAAAAAAACCCACTGCAAATAAGACAGGTTATTTATTTGAACTGTAAAAACAAGGACTCCTAATCTGTCTTGACATTTATTTTGCTCTTATGCTGATCAGCATGACCAGATGGAACAATTCCTATTAAACTAGGAAATAGTAATGGCATTTTAACCAGTCTAAATACAGCTAAGATGACATGAAACATGTTTCAAGCTGGAACTGTTATTGTGTCTTGTACTCTGTTCCTTGCTCTTTGCAACTAGCAGAGAAGGACTTTTATCCATGTACATCCCTGAGCCCTGGTTACGCTGACAGCCCATGCAGGAACTGCATTTCCAGAAGAGGTGTCAGCAGAGAGAAGGTCTCAAAGCCATCTCTGTGTCCATTCTCCCCACTCTGTTCAGTTCCTGTTTCACATTTCATCAATAACTGCAAATAGAATATTTGTGGCAATGGCACACGAAACAGAGCACCCATGCAGGTGTATGAGCTGAGTAGACAGCAAAACATGCTTTCTTTGTGAACAGTTTTTGCAGTCTGGGAAACTTGGGGATAGCAAATCCCCATTCTATTAGTTAGTTTTCACTCTAAAAGGAACCATGCTTTAAAAAGGAAGCCTTTTCTCTCAAAGGGACATGCTAGACTTATCAAGCTGCATTGCTGTTACACAGTACAAAAAGTTCAGGCCAAATCATACCATTAGTGAAATATTTGCTCTCCTCTTGTTTCTTCATTTCTTTTTTCCTTAGTTCAAGAGGAGTTGAAAGAAAGTGGTTGTTACTTCATTGACATCTTTTTAAAACAACTAAAGACCAGTTTTTAATTTGCTGTGAAACTAAAACAAAGTAGCAAGCCTTAAACATATTTCTTCATTTTCATGTGTGGTTTTTCTGTAAAGGCCTTCTCATTGTTCTGATGGTTTACTGGGTCATGCCTGACTTTTTCAAGGTCTTGTAGAGATGGTGGTGTTAGCTGGAGCTTCAAGTACAAGTACATATAAACACTTCCTAAGTGTACGAACTATCTGCTAATAGGACTCATCTGAAGTCCTAGACCACAGAAATGTAAACTCAGACTTCTTACATGGGTCACCATAACCTCGCTGCAGGCATCTCAGATACCACTAGCATCTAGGTTAATAATTCCTTTGACATCTGGCAATGATGACAAATAAAACCTTCAAAATACTGATATCTGATATTCTTAACAGCTGTATCAATTGATATGGTAGGGCTGGAATCTCTCTCCTGGTGAGTGCCATGACTGCTGGCTCAGCTGGGCACTGATGGGTCTCTTGAGGTGCTGGCTTAGGAGATTCCTTTTTCTGTTGCTCCGTGCACAAAATTGCTTTGCTGGCTCTTGTGTGGGCACAGACTGGGCTGCAGGGCAGCAGCATGGGTTGCAGGAAGGCACACTGCAGTTACACTGGCATGGTACCCTTGGTGCCATGTGAAACAGAGCAGAACTAATGAAATCTGTATCTAAGTCAGAAAAAAGAAGTGGTGTAGCCTGGCTGCCTTTGTTTTGCTGACACCATTATTCACATGAGGTCTTACAGCCAAGGCCTCTTCAGCGTGGGTCTGTTCTTTTTGTGCATGTTGATAACTCAGGTTTTGTTTAGAAAACTCAGCAGGAGGAACTCCTCTGTTTGGTGGCCCATGGGCCCACAGCACATCCCCTTGCCCAGCTGATGCTGGAGCACTGTCAGCTCCACTCTCTCACCACTTGATGGTCACGTGGAACTGTTTTGTGTGACTCCAGGAAGGTGGTGTTTGATGAAGCTGCACCTTCTGGTATGGGCTGTAGGAGCCTGCATCTCCATTTGTTGTGTAGACAAAGCTTCATGTGTGAAAAAGCTGCGGTTTGCTCCCTTTTCCTTCTCTGGTTCATCTGTGTTCTTCTTTTGTCTAATGTTATTTGTTCAAATGTTTCAGAATATTTTTACAGAAATTGCCCTAGTATTTTCAGAGGGTTTCTCATGACCTAGAAGTAACTTTCTAGTGACATATTTGGTCCATGTTATGACCTACTATATGCAGAAAGAATTATTTCCAATAAATGCTGTTTGCTAAACCTTCTACTTATTAAGAGAATTTATCTTCTGTTTGGAGCACAGGAGCCTGAATTGTCTCAGTCAGTGTCTGAAGAGGCAGAGTAAAGTGATGAGAAAAGAAAAGCCATGAGAAGTGGCTGTTCTTGTTAAGAAATAAACCCATAATTGATCCTAATTATAGTATCCAATTGTGGAAGCCACCCAAGAAGAAAGACATATGGTTCCCAGCCTTGGATAACAGCCTAGTGGTCACAAATTCTAGGTTTTGAGTGGAAACCTGAGCATCAAGAAGAAAAAAGCCACTTGGGGACCTAGTCAGAGAGCAGACTAGTATAGGAGAAACAAAAGCACATAGATGAACTTCTTTGACATAGTTTCCTTTACCACTGGAGAGTCCATGGGGGTAAGTGGAGAGTTTATCATAATGCCTGCTTTGCTGAAGGACCCTTTCCTATGGTTTATCATTCAGGATGCACATGTGCTCTGTACATGGTGTGCTCTGAGATGGGGTAAGGGAAACTTGGTCAGTTATGGGTGGGTGTTTCAATACATGGGTGTTTACAAACAGGCAGCACAAACACACACGGTGTGTGGTTTCTCTCAGCACACACCCAGGAGGTCGGTGCATGCCCTCATGCCCTGTGCTAGGACAGGCAGAACGCATCTGTAGTGTGATGTTTCAGTAATGGGAGGATGTACAATATGCCTTTGAGTTTTGTGCATAATTCTCCACTAGAAAACCTCCGGAACAGGATGAGATCTCCGCCTATCCCCATGTGCCCTGTCTGTATGGGAGACAAACCTGATGGTGCTGACAGATCACCTAAGGAATACAAAGAGGCTTAGTGTTTGAACAGTTAATTGAAGAAATATTATGAGCTTTCTTAATTTGTTTGTTGATATTGCTGTTAAGGAAAAAGAAAATAACAGATTTGGATGTCCTTTCAGTTAATATTATCCAGCTGTCTGATTTGGTCTACTCCTTTTCTGGCAGAACTTTTACTTTCATGGTTCTTTTTCTTTTCTTCTGATTATGAAGCAATCCCCAGTGGCATGTCAGAAATCACCATTATAAATGCTGATAATTGTTCTGGG
Organism: Scytalopus superciliaris; assembly: GCA_013400415.1. Taxonomy (NCBI): domain Eukaryota; kingdom Metazoa; phylum Chordata; class Aves; order Passeriformes; family Rhinocryptidae; genus Scytalopus; species Scytalopus superciliaris. The sequence continues at coordinate 82,439 of VXBX01003243.1, read as the reverse complement.
GTTAGCTTCAAGCAGTTTTAAAACCCACAAAATTAAATCTATGTCTGAAGCTGTGTAGTCCTTGGTTCCAAAGGCAAGTTGCCCTCAGTTGTGAACACCATGCAGATTCTTTTGACACAGGAATGCTTGTCAATTGCAAATCAGAACTTAGTCTTTGGAACACCACTCCTAAGGGGAAGAGGAGTTTGCCAAGGAACCAGCTGAATACAGTGGAGTGGCTGGAGGTCCACAGTTGCAAATGGTGAAGGTGGAGGAGGGCAGAGGTTGGTTGTACCAACAAATCTTTGCCCTGAAGATAAGCAGTGGCAGAAGTGGTAAAGAGATGTCACAGTTGTACACAAACTGGTTGAGAGGCAAAGAAAAAGGTGTACAAGGCTGATGTGTGGAAAGATTAGTGCTCCTGCCTAAAAGACCTGGCTTCTTTTGTGTGTTATTCTGCCTGCCTTGATCTCATGGGAGTTTGCTGAGTTTTATGTCTGATTGGATAAGACTAGGATTTGACCCATTGCTTATTTATGTGCACCTTTCAGTCACAAGGAAAATTTAGATAGTGTATATGGGAACAAGAAGTGAGTTTAAGTTTGTATCCCAGTGAACTAGCAATTGTCTTGCCTACAGCTGAAGTGGTATTCTGAACATGAATCTGTTGCAAGAGAAAGGAGAAGAATTTTTAATCTAATGTTAAAGGGGAGTTTAAAATCTATTAGAAAACTTGAATCTCATATTTGGGGGTTGGGGAAAGCACACTAAGGCAAAGAAAACAACCTATTCACTCAGCAATACATTTTTAGAAGTACTGGTTTGTTTTTGTTCTGAATATAGAGGTCTTGATCCTCTATTGTGATGTGCTAGGTGAGCTGAGGTAAGATGCCTTCCATAACCATTATGGATTTATTCCCTAATTGTCTTTTGGATCTTTTTTGGAGACAATCCCCAACCATGCTGTTCAAAGGATGCTTAAAAGCACATGTTCCTATGTTAGGACCTCTATTTTTTTAGAATCATATGATCAATCATAAAATCAATTAGGTTGGAAAACACCTTTTAGCTTGGACCTTAAGGCCAACTATAAATCTAACACTGCCAACTCCAACACTAAACTGTGTCCCCAGCTGCTTTGTTGGTGCATCTTTTAAATACCTCGAAGGATGGTGATTCCACCACTTCCCTGGGCAGCCTGTTCCAGTGCTTAATGACCCTATTGCTGAAGAGTTTTTTTCATAATATCCAATCCAAACCTTCCCTGGTNGAATATAGAGGTCTTGATCCTCTATTGTGATGTGCTAGGTGAGCTGAGGTAAGATGCCTTCCATAACCATTATGGATTTATTCCCTAATTGTCTTTTGGATCTTTTTTGGAGACAATCCCCAACCATGCTGTTCAAAGGATGCTTAAAAGCACATGTTCCTATGTTAGGACCTCTATTTTTTTAGAATCATATGATCAATCATAAAATCAATTAGGTTGGAAAACACCTTTTAGCTTGGACCTTAAGGCCAACTATAAATCTAACACTGCCAACTCCAACACTAAACTGTGTCCCCAGCTGCTTTGTTGGTGCATCTTTTAAATACCTCGAAGGATGGTGATTCCACCACTTCCCTGGGCAGCCTGTTCCAGTGCTTAATGACCCTATTGCTGAAGAGTTTTTTTCATAATATCCAATCCAAACCTTCCCTGGTGCAACTTGAGACCATTTTCTCTCTTCCTATTGCTTATTACCTCTGGGGAGGGATTGACACCCACCTTGCTTCCATCACTTTCGAGGTAGTTGTAGATAGCAAAAAAGTTTCCCCGAGCCTCCTTTTCTCCAGGATAAACAATCCCAGCTCCCTCAGCCTCTCCTCATAAGGTTTATACTCCAGACCTTTCACCAGCTCCCTTGCCCTTCTCTGGACATACCTCAGTGCCTCAATGTCTTTGTTTTAAGTGAGGGGCCCAGAACTGGGCACAGGATTGGAGATGTGGCCTCACCACTACCAAGTGCAGGGGAATGGTCACTGCCCTGGTCCTGCTGGCCACACTATTGCTGGTACAAGCCAGGGTGCCCTTGGCCTTCTTGGCTACTTTGGCACACTGCTGGCTTATATCCCTCTGGCTCTCAACCAGCACCCCCAGCTCCTTTCCTGCCTGGCAGCTTTCCAGCCATTCTTTCCTCACCCTGTAGCACCACATGGTGTTGTCACCCAGGTTCTTAGTATCACCTCCACAGGATGCCAGAGAGAAAAATTAATAGGTATCTTTATTACCATGTTTGGATGTTCTAGTAGCTGATTGAAACTTTTTGCTGCTGTTCAGACTGCCTTTCTATTTCTAGTGCCAAATAACAGTGAACAAAATAAAATAAATAAATAAAATAATACTTGTCACCAAAGTAGCCTTCAGGGATACACATCTTTTCAGCTTGCAACATCTCTAGGTGACTGAAGACCCTTGCCAATTTCCATTAATATAAAGTATGTTTATGGCAGCACAGCTGTGTCAGTACATGCAGTTTCTCAACAACAATGTCTGATCCTGGTTTTTTTTTTTTCTTTTTTTTTTATTATTTCCTCCTTGTGTCCATGATAGAAATTAATTGAATATTAATATTATATTATTCTTTAGCATTTTTACTGCACACTTTTTCCATTTTCAAAATTCAATGTGTTGATTTGGCATATAAGAACCATCAGTGGAAAGACTTAGTTAATCATATTTAGATAATATTACAAACAAAACCAGGGAACTACATCACTATGGGACAGGCTGAAGTAAGCTGAACATTTGATTTTGCCTTTGTCAACATTTTCAGAAGTATATTTTTTTCAACACTGAAATTTTTCTATTCTATGTTCATCAAGATATTTTGAATCTTCATTGAACTCTACATAGAGAAACATGCATGATTAATTCTATTTTTAAAAGCAGGAGATTGTGTAAAATGTGATTTGACTTTCCAGCGCTTGACATGGTTTAATAGGCTTTCTATTATTTATACATGTAAAAATTTAGCTTCCAACCCTAACAAACTGATGTAGTTCTAATTCTGCTTTGAATTAACAAAAGCCACAGCTTTTCTTTCTATTCTTATTTTGGAATAACATTTGCAATTAAGAAATAAGACACTAGCCACAAACAAAGAAACTGTTCCTCCTTTAATGAGTTTGTGGTCTGATTTCGACAGGCCTCATGGTCAACCAGCTGTTAAACAACACCAAATTTGTGTTTTCATCTTAAATTGGACCTTCTCATGAAATGTAATTCCACTGGCTTGGGGAGGCTTTCCCCTGGCTTCGTGAATATACTAGGGATCAGAATCAGGATCTGTATGTGTCTTATATTTATACAAATTCTTGAAAATTCTTTTACTATATGGCTGTCTTTAAAATCAAAAGCTTTCAGTTCTTCTGCTCACAGAAGTCTCTGCTTCTGGTGGTGTTTGGAAATTTCCCTATTTGAAGAAAACTAGCACAGGTAGTTCTTAAGCACAAATTATTTCAATGAAGAATTTTGTAATGTTTTCTGAATAATGTCTTTCACAGAAAAATGTTATTATTTTCTGATGTGTACCATGTTTCCTTGCATATCTGCAGAAGGGAGTAGCTGCTGCTTTCACATTCATGTTTTGTGTGAAGCTGTCTGCAGCAACTATGAAAAGCTCCTGGCAGACAGTCAGGGGTTTCCAAGTAGGAAGATTTTGTTGATCATGGTGTACCTTTTTTTGGCATAGCTTCTCACATGTCTTTTCCATCAAATTTCTGGCTTCTTCAAAATGAGACAGATCATCTCAGTAGAAATACACTCACTTTGCATATGCACTGTAACTTTTAATAACCATTTGATTTTATTGCTACCACATCCATGCCAAATAATAAGTTGGCCATGATCTTTTCAGCTGAGTTCAGACTTGTCAGCATCTTTGCATGGCATTATACCTTTAAATATGCCTCCTTTTTGTTTTAACTCACTCCTTACTTTGGGATCCTGAGATTTTCTCTCTATTTCTATAGATTCTGCATATATTACAACCAAAATCTGCAAGCGTTTACAGTGCCTACTGCTATGGTGAATAACTGCCACTGTGTCTCCTTTAGTAGATTTACTCATAATAGACTTATAGGAAATCACAATGCATGGTCAGGCCATGAACAGAATATGTCTCGTTTTAGGGAAGGAAAATGCAGTGTGTTCAAAGCTTGGTACAAAAACAGGTCATCTGTCACATTTTCTATCCCTGTATTCACAGCAGGAGTGTGCTTTATGATTCCTGTCACATTGAACAGGTAAACTTTAGCAGGGAGGTAATGGTACATAAAAGTACTCCCACTGCCTTGGGAGTTCTACTGAACAGAAATTAACAAAATATATTTTGTTTCATGGTGTAATTTGTAGTGTTTAAAACTTCATAAAGTTCAACAAGGAGAAGTATGGGAGGAAGAACCTCCGGCAATACCTGCATTCTGGAAGCTGCACAGCTGGAAAGCAGCTTCTCAGAAAGGACTCAGGGGTCCTAGTAGACACCAAGTTCTCCATCAGCCACCCTTGTGTCCTTGTGGCAAAAAAAAAAGCACCCCCAGCATCCTGGGCTGTGTTAGGAGTGTTGCCAGCAGGAGGAGGGATGTGATCCTGCCCCTCTCCTCTGCACTGGTGAGGCCACACCTGGAGTGCTGGGTCCAGTTCTGGGCTCCCCAATACATGACACCTATGGACATGGAGAGAGTCTAGAAAGGGGCTGCAGTGATGAAGAAGGGACCAGAGCATTTGTCCTCTGAGGAGAGTCTGAGAGAGCTGGGACTGTTCATTGTGGAGAAGAGAAGGCAAATACCCAGAGGGAGGGCACACAGAGGAGGGAGCCAGACTCTTTCCAGAGGTGCCCAGTGGCAGGGCCAGAGGCAATGGACGTAACACTGAAACACAAGGAATTCCTTACAAACATCAGGAGACACTTTTTTACTGTGAGGGTGAATGAGCATTGGCACAGGTGGCCCGGAGAGACTCTGAAGTCTCCATCCCAGAAGATATTACAAAGTCATCTGGAGCTGGTCCTGGGCAACTGGCTCTGGGTGGCCATGACTGAGTAGGTGATTGAACCAGGGGACCTACAGAAGGCCCTTTCAACCNGATTGAACCAGGTGACCTACAGAAGTCCCTTTCAACCTCAGTCAGCCTATGACTCTGTCATTCTGTGCATACCTCTTTCCTAGGTGTTATAGTTTCAAAATCTTTCGTGGAATGTTTTTTCTGTCCCTTTCCAACACAGTGGTTTGGAAGTTGGAGGCCGGGATGAGATGGCTTCTTGAAAACCAGCCCCCCACTACCTGCTCCCAGAGCCAGCTGTCTAAAGCCTAAACAATGGGATGGCTGATAGCTTTGCACTCCAACGAGATGGCTGCGGGGAGGATTGGGGGAGGGGAGGAAACTGGCTGTAAACATTTAAGTTATTGAATTTAAAAAATAACCAGAGTCTGTTGATTTTAAAAACTTGGCATTGTTAAATGGCCTCTGTGATCATTCAAGAGTTAAACTTGTTAAACAAGTTTTTTGTATGAAGGAAAAATGCTGTTCAGGATTATTCTCCATCTGCTTTTGTTCACAGTTGCTACTGTTGTGGCACAAGTTTCTCTTGTGAGCTGCAAATTTTCCATCACAGCAGAAATATCTCAATTTTCATATTTGTTTAAAAGCCAATCTTCTCTTGCAAATATCACAATGACCCTATTGATAAAAAAAGGGACAATGAGGCTGCTACCTGTGATTCTACTTCATAAAAAATAGCTGCAGTGCAAACTTGCATGTTTTGCTCTTGCAGCCATTCTCACCTTCTTCTTCTGACCCTTCTGCTGTCCTGTGCAGGTTAGACCTCCCTACCCATCCTCCTGCATTATATTCCTCCCTTTTTCTAACAGCTTTCCTTCATTCTGCCTGTTTCTTGCAATCTTACAACATCCTTGACTAATAGATAGTTAAACCACACAGGTGTTCAAAATGCTTCATAAATATGCCTGATCAACATGAACCATTGCTGATTGCTTCACTCCCCAGCCCCCAAGAGCAACCCACCTTATCCCTTCACCCTAAGTACTCTCTGCTCCACATGGGAAAGGGTCTGTGACACGATCCAACGTCAGTATCTCTATCTCACCATCCCTTTGGGGCACCTCAGCTTGCAGTACTGGGGTAAGTTCTCAAGGTCCTGCAATTCTTTCCAGGCTTACAGCTGTCTTACAAGCAAACACAGACTTTCCTTTCCCCCTATGTTTTTCTGACTGGCACCAAAACAGAAGTCAGATATAAAGTCTTCTTTTAAGGTAACTTAAAACTGAAATGAAGTGATTTCCATAAAAAGAGTTATTAGGCAAAACTAAGGAAATAATTGACTATAGTGCTGAATAATTCCTTCGTATTCTTTGCTGTTTCCATCTAATGCCTAGAGCTTCCACAGATCTTTGGATTAAGCTGGAGCAAAGATCACAACTGTTTGATTCTTGGTTATGATATTTTTATTCCTAAAGAACTATAAACAAGAGGATGAAATAGAGATTAAAATGAGATTATTTTTTTCGCCCTCTCTTTTGGAATTCATAATTTCAATTGCAAGGACCAATTACTGTTTAATTATCTATTGCAGCATGGGGAGCCAACAGTAGGAATTAGAGTCTGTGTGCATTTGCAGAGTTACAGTATTACAGGAATCACAGTGTTGTACTGGGATAGCTCACATGGCTGGAGTGATGAGATGGAGGGAGACAGGTTCATTAGGAAGGACAGACTGCGAAAGTGAGGAGTTGAAACTACCCTTTGTAAAAGAGAGCAGCAGGAGTGCGTGGAGCCTACCTTGGGATGGCAGATGCACATGAGCAGTGTTNCTGGGACTGTTCATTGTGGAGAAGAGAAGGCAAATACCCAGAGGGAGGGCACACAGAGGAGGGAGCCAGACTCTTTCCAGAGGTGCCCAGTGGCAGGGCCAGAGGCAATGGACGTAACACTGAAACACAAGGAATTCCTTACAAACATCAGGAGACACTTTTTTACTGTGAGGGTGAATGAGCATTGGCACAGGTGGCCCGGAGAGACTCTGAAGTCTCCATCCCAGAAGATATTACAAAGTCATCTGGAGCTGGTCCTGGGCAACTGGCTCTGGGTGGCCATGACTGAGTAGGTGATTGAACCAGGTGACCTACAGAAGTCCCTTTCAACCTCAGTCAGCCTATGACTCTGTCATTCTGTGCATACCTCTTTCCTAGGTGTTATAGTTTCAAAATCTTTCGTGGAATGTTTTTTCTGTCCCTTTCCAACACAGTGGTTTGGAAGTTGGAGGCCGGGATGAGATGGCTTCTTGAAAACCAGCCCCCCACTACCTGCTCCCAGAGCCAGCTGTCTAAAGCCTAAACAATGGGATGGCTGATAGCTTTGCACTCCAACGAGATGGCTGCGGGGAGGATTGGGGGAGGGGAGGAAACTGGCTGTAAACATTTAAGTTATTGAATTTAAAAAATAACCAGAGTCTGTTGATTTTAAAAACTTGGCATTGTTAAATGGCCTCTGTGATCATTCAAGAGTTAAACTTGTTAAACAAGTTTTTTGTATGAAGGAAAAATGCTGTTCAGGATTATTCTCCATCTGCTTTTGTTCACAGTTGCTACTGTTGTGGCACAAGTTTCTCTTGTGAGCTGCAAATTTTCCATCACAGCAGAAATATCTCAATTTTCATATTTGTTTAAAAGCCAATCTTCTCTTGCAAATATCACAATGACCCTATTGATAAAAAAAGGGACAATGAGGCTGCTACCTGTGATTCTACTTCATAAAAAATAGCTGCAGTGCAAACTTGCATGTTTTGCTCTTGCAGCCATTCTCACCTTCTTCTTCTGACCCTTCTGCTGTCCTGTGCAGGTTAGACCTCCCTACCCATCCTCCTGCATTATATTCCTCCCTTTTTCTAACAGCTTTCCTTCATTCTGCCTGTTTCTTGCAATCTTACAACATCCTTGACTAATAGATAGTTAAACCACACAGGTGTTCAAAATGCTTCATAAATATGCCTGATCAACATGAACCATTGCTGATTGCTTCACTCCCCAGCCCCCAAGAGCAACCCACCTTATCCCTTCACCCTAAGTACTCTCTGCTCCACATGGGAAAGGGTCTGTGACACGATCCAACGTCAGTATCTCTATCTCACCATCCCTTTGGGGCACCTCAGCTTGCAGTACTGGGGTAAGTTCTCAAGGTCCTGCAATTCTTTCCAGGCTTACAGCTGTCTTACAAGCAAACACAGACTTTCCTTTCCCCCTATGTTTTTCTGACTGGCACCAAAACAGAAGTCAGATATAAAGTCTTCTTTTAAGGTAACTTAAAACTGAAATGAAGTGATTTCCATAAAAAGAGTTATTAGGCAAAACTAAGGAAATAATTGACTATAGTGCTGAATAATTCCTTCGTATTCTTTGCTGTTTCCATCTAATGCCTAGAGCTTCCACAGATCTTTGGATTAAGCTGGAGCAAAGATCACAACTGTTTGATTCTTGGTTATGATATTTTTATTCCTAAAGAACTATAAACAAGAGGATGAAATAGAGATTAAAATGAGATTATTTTTTTCGCCCTCTCTTTTGGAATTCATAATTTCAATTGCAAGGACCAATTACTGTTTAATTATCTATTGCAGCATGGGGAGCCAACAGTAGGAATTAGAGTCTGTGTGCATTTGCAGAGTTACAGTATTACAGGAATCACAGTGTTGTACTGGGATAGCTCACATGGCTGGAGTGATGAGATGGAGGGAGACAGGTTCATTAGGAAGGACAGACTGCGAAAGTGAGGAGTTGAAACTACCCTTTGTAAAAGAGAGCAGCAGGAGTGCGTGGAGCCTACCTTGGGATGGCAGATGCACATGAGCAGTGTTGAGAAAGGTGTCTTATAAAGAACACATGCTCAGGAAATAGATGCAGATAAGGTCACCTTTGGACAGCTGGAAGAAATTTCACTTTCACATGCCCTGCCATCATAAGGATCTTTAGCCACCCTGGTATTTGCTGCAGAGTTAATACAGTAGAGCACATGTAATTCAGGAAGTTTCTGGACTTCACTGATGATGATTTCCTGACATGGGAGACTGAGGAGCCAAAGAAACTCCCATTCCTGATGCTTCCACAGAAGAACTGATTGGGAATGTGAATGCTGGGAGTAGCTGTGGCTGCAGTGATCATGAGACAGAGGAGTTCAATGTGTACAAATACCTGGTGGAGTGAATAGAGAAAACAAAGGCAGACTGTTCTAGTGGTACCCAGTGACAGAACAAGAGTAAGACAAGACAAGCACCGAGTGAAACACTGGAAATTCCACTTAAACAGAAGAAAAAACATATTAGTGTTTGGACCACTAAACAGTGAAACAAGGCAGGTGGTGGAGTTTCAGTTCTTAGAGATATTAAAAGCCCACCTGAGTGACTGTAATGGTAAACTTCCTTGAGCAGGAGTTTGAACGACGTGATTTCCAAAGCTGTCTGCCAACCTCTGTGATTCTGTGATGTGAATCTGTGATAAAAATACTTTCCAAAGTGAACTTCATGGTAAGCTTTAGAACAGCTTACTCATAAAGAAATTACAGGGAGGAATCCCAGCTGACAAAACAATTCTAAAGGGTGCTTTATTTAACATTACAGCAGCATCAGCTTTTTTCCGTCTGTTTTGCACAGTGCCATAGAAACAGCAGCAGTATATGCTCCTGTTTACTCTTCAATGCACTTCTACAGCCCCTTCAGCCCATGGCTTCAGTGCTCTGCAGAGGGTGAGCTGAGTGACAAGGTGTCATATAACTCAGACCGATGGGCACCATCAATTAATGTTATTATTCACAGCTTGTCAGCTGGGGTGATGATTTCCAGACAACCAAGTACAAAGGCGATCAATAGAAAGTTAATTAGGAGGTAAAGGTTGCTGTGTTGACACAGCCCAGCTCTCCCTTTTCATAACTCTAGTTCTGAACAAACAACAAAGTGCTTGGGAAAGATGGAGCACTGATGAACAGTAGGTGTCTCACACTCAGTTTGAGGAAGCTGATGAAGTTGTTGCCATGTCATCGTACCGGTTTTAAGATCTGTGTGGAGTTCTGCAAAAGACCAATTCTTGCTGACCTATAACTAAGTACCTCAACACTTATTCTGGCTTGTTCCCTAGCTGGCTACAGAAATTGGCACCACAAAACCATAAATCTATCTGTGAGCTTTTGCCTTAGGCAAACAACAGAAAGAGGTTGCTAAGGTACTACTATGACTGCTGGATGAGGCACGAAGTGTGGTGAGACTCTCAGCATGCCTCAGAAGAATAACAATCAATGCCTAGATGAAAATAGGGGATCTGCACCTTCCTAGTTACTGAACCCATCTTGTTAAGATGCTAGAACTAAAAATTGAATACTCCTAACCAGATAAAAGCACAACTCAAAGAGATGTACACATACTGTGTAAGTCAGTCATTGGACTCAGTCCATGCCACCACCTTGTTGTGGCAACCTCATACCCAGTGTCATTAATAATTAGTCATTTCCACCCTTGGACCTTGCCAAATAATGTAATCCTCATTCACTGCTTTTGTCTCTACATGGTTACAAGAAAACCACAGGTATGTCATTTCTGTTGGCAACTGAAATTTGTTTGTTTATCATGTGAAGCTTTTGGTGCAAAGACCACTCCTTGCACATCTGACAGTTTTGGCCTGGTGTGAGATGCCCAGGGTGCATACACAGATTGTTTGCAGACATTGATCAAAACAGCTGACAGTGCAAAGTCATAGCCATGAGAAGGCATGTAATTTTGGCTTTTCTTTTTTTGTCTAAGTGAAAAACTTTAGAAGAAATAGCCTCATCTGTTTGCTAGCTTTAAAAACAGGAAGAACCCCTAAAGTTTCTGCGTTTACGTTTTCTGTGGGCTGTCATTTTTTGTTCAGAGAGGATCAGTATGAGTCAGTCACTCCTTCTTCCAGCCAGAAGGCATTCATAATGTCCAACAGTTGTCCCTAATAATTTCTAAGGAACAAAGATTTTAATCTGTGGAATACATTTTTTGTCCTTGCATATTTTCAAATTGGCAAGGCTTTTTGGTTAGAAAGCAAATTGGGAATAACAATGTGATGCTGTCTCTTTCATGAAAACTGAATTCTAAAGAACAGAATATACTGGGATTTTTCTGTTTTTGAGATACTAATGTCCATTATTTGGGTCCTATACTCCCTGACTTAGGCTACATAATGTTTCAGCTTGGGAAGCCTCACTCTTCGCACATCAACCCCAGTGTAAATCAGTATAAAGTATAAAATTGGGATCAGAAATGCCAATTGGGTGCTAAATGTTTAAACAGCATGGAATATATAAACATCAGACCTTATTAGTATGCTTTCTTCCTCCTGAGGAATGAAAAGGATGATTGCAAACAATAAACAACCACAGCATTAGTTTCTCTCCTCTTTTCTATGAAGATTTTATTTCTCATACCATTGCAGTAAATGCTGCATTAAAGATTTTCAACAACTTCTTGAGTGTCACAAAATTCACAGATAAAAACAAATTGGTGTAACATGGAAACAAAAGGCCGGTTTTCCCCATGAAACAAGGTGAAAGTCAGAATGAACTGCTATGTAGGATCACTGTGGAGCTGCCATTCCGATTGTTCATCAGGTAGGTAACAAGTTATGACCTGTAATCACAGTAAGCAACACAATAAAGAGATCTTTCTTTGCTACTTGCAATCCGTTGAAATGTTGGCATTTAACAGGAACAGGCTGGGGGGAACCCTGTGGCAAAACCTGCCTGTACAGCTTTAAATATATATTTATCTCATTGCCCATGTATTTATGCTGTGTGTCAAACTGAAAAAAAAGGAACAGCTGGAGCTGCCTTTTTGAAGGGTTGTAAAAGCAAAGCTGTTCTTTTTGTGGTACTCAGCAATCCGTAGTGTTGAGTGAGTGTCCTGATTTCATTTGCAGTTGTTGTAAGATAACAATTTTCTTCACTTCGTTTTGAATTTGTAAAACTTCAGCCATAGCCCGTTCACGCAGAAGTGCCACATGTATGTCAGCTCTCTTGTTTTTGTGGTGGTGGGTTGTGTGTTGTTTTTTTTTTTTTAAATCTCATACACTTACTATTAGGTTTGCAACTGTAACTGCTGGTGCTGTGAATGTGTCTCTTCTTTACATACAAATATATTTATTCTTGCTCTATTCAGCATGTTTCAAAAGAAGAGATGGTTCCAGTGCTGACTAAGAGAAAGGTCTGACAAAGGCAAGAGATACCCAGCTAAGATGGATTACTATGCGACTTCAAGCCACACAAAATCCCAGCCCAGCAGGCAGGTGAGTGCAGCAACTTTCACCTGTAGGACTCCAAAGCCCAAGGGTGCAATGATGACATGGTGTCTGACAATTCTTTGCTGTGTCAGGAGACAGGAAAGGTCCTGACACAACCCAACTAGTCCTGGGAACAGGAGGACTCCCTTAGAGAGGGCAAACCCCCTCTGCAGGATTTCTGCACATTTTTGGACAGAAATTTTGCCCCTGTCAGCACAATTAATCACCCTATTCCCAGTCTAATGAGAAGTCCCTGGAATGCCACTTTACATCAAGATAAGGCACATGCAGGTTCACTTTACTCAGTTTTAAAAAATAGACACTAATGGTTTTAAACAGAACTGAAGAAATCTTCCTTTTCTTGTCTCACTTCCTTTTTTCCCCCCTGTTTTCCATCTCTGCACATCTCGTCATATTTGGCTTTTTCCTCTGTTTTCTTCCAAGTTCTGCAAAAATAATGTCATCTGAGGGAGAAACTGTCTGCAGGGCATTTATTTGTAAACAAAAAAATATTTTACCATGGCAACACTAATTTTTTTCATTATGCAGTCCTCTGGATGATGAAATTGCTTTTGAACAGCTGGACATTCCCCTGCTTCTTCTGCAGCTGGTATCTCAAAGAAAGCTTAAAAATAGGTTGTTATAGGCACAGAACCAATAACGAAAAGGGACAACACCCATAGAAAACAACTGTCAATAGCTTTTGTTTATTATAATAAGCAAGAGTTACTTATTTTAAATGATCAATGATGTTATTTTGATCTTAATAGGCTTAATTATATTTACTTCTATAACTTACGATAGCATCTGGTACTATTTTCTGTCCATGGTGTTTAGTTCTTTCTGGATTACTAAAGATGTTTTTACAACTTTTTTTCTTACCTGATTCATTCTATAATGACCAAAGAGAATAACAACATTTGAGTGTTGTTTGAACAAAATAAAACCTTTTTATTTTCAGAGCTAAAATTTATAGCAGAATACAGGCAGCCTATATTGGAAAGAACAGTTTTCTTTTGTCAACTACACATTGCTCCAATGTGGCACTCACATAACTAACCCAGACTCTTACTTTAAAACTCAGCTATCCTTGCAGAAGGTAAGACCAGTTCATGACTCCAGATGTGCACTGAGTTACAGCTTTGTCCCAAGCACAGCTACTATCCCAGGTCTTTGAGGTGAGCAAGAGGTTGCTGGCATTTCAGCTTTGAGGTCTTTGATTTCTCCAGCCCTAAACCAAATCTTAACTCTAACTTTCTGCAGAGTAGATGACAAACATCTCCAGTTCAAAATATTTGATGACCTTCTACTCCTTCCTGAGCTCACTTTCATCTGCCTCTCTGGGGGCAGAGCACAGTTTTAGTGTTACTCCAGCCCTGAGGATTCTTGCCTCCCAATCTGTAACCTTACTATTATGCTTCACTAATGTGGATATCAAACCCACACAGTTGGTAATGGGTGATGAAACCTTCATTATCCTCATTCTCTAACCTAAACCAAATTCTCATTCTAGCTTTGGGCTCAGCAGGATTTTCCAAAACCTCTTTGAATACTGATCTCCTAAGGCTAAAGTATGGAATATTAATTTTTCCTTCTTCTTCACTGAGTTCATTTCATAACTATCAAGGCATCTGGGGACTTCCAGCACAGAATACCTCTGCTTTGCATTGTGACACCATGTCTTCTCTTGTGGTAGTTTCTGTCTGCTAGCAAAGCACAGGTGATGTAAGCTCAGATTTATGCATGGAAACTCCTTTACATACATGCATGTGGGAAGGCTACTTTTTAACTGCATTTCCTGCAGTTTCTGTGACTATGAGGTTGCCCCTCTCACTTTGAGCTCTGGCTCTCCTGCTTTGCAAAGGATGGTGCTGCTCCAGCTCCTATCAAGTGGCTTCCTTTTAGCCACAAGGCTCACCATCCTATGACATGAGAATGGAGAGGGGGCTTTTGTAGAACAGCATTCCCTAGCATGGATCAAACATGGGTATTCTCTTCAAACTGCTCCACTTGATGATTTACACTGTGTGAAATCACAGTGTCTCATGCTCTCTTTCTGCTGACTGAAAAAGACAGAATTTGCAGCTAAAAGCAATATCCAGTAGCCTTCAGAGCCAGCAGAGCTGACCAGCAAGCCCACACTCAGCCTTGTAGCCAATATTTAGGTACCTTACAGTCCAATCGTAGAATCATTTATATTAGAAAAGACCTTTAAAATAATCCAACTATTAGCCTAACAATTCCAGGTCCCCAGCTAAACCACATCCCTAAGAGCCACATCTACATGTCTTTCAAATTCCTTTGGGGATGGTGACTCAACCATTTTCAATAATCTCCTCACTAAATGGGTTTCAAAAAGACCTAGAAGTCAGATCTGGTAACTGTTATAAAACATTCATTACCCCTAAAACTGAGCATGTTGTACTAGCTACTTCTCCAGCATCTGAATGTTTTTGGTTTGTTGTTGTTTGGGGGGTGTTGTTTGTTTGTTTGTTTTTTAAAGAGGAAGTTGCACTTTGCTGGTGCCAGCAGAGTTTTTACATGTAGGTGTCATTCTTGTCTGTTGCTTTTACTCTTCTTCATGAAGTCATAATCATCTGTAGCAGGACCCCTCTTCTTTCAAGCAGCTGGCTTTCCTTTGAAGGGAATTAAACAAGGCCTGAAAAAACTTACCATATAATAATAACAAAAAGTATCTTGATACTTCTAATGTAACAGAAGGGTCCTGGAATCTTTTTGTTGGTACTATCAAAGAGTCAGCTTTACTGAGCTGTGACTTCATGCCCAACATTAATTTTTCTGAGATTGGCTTCTTTGTCTTTTCCCTACTATGAGTAGCCTGCATATTGCAGAATTGTTAAAACTTCTTTTAAAAGATTGCTCAGTTCAGCCACTAAGTAAATTATTATCTAGAAGTACAGAAGTCCTGAACTTAGACAGCAGATACTGATTTCATATATAAAACAGATCAGCCCCCTGTTGCCTGTTGTCATGGCTCTGTATGACAACCCTCAGCAACAGCTGATCTTGCCAAGCTCAGCCACAGCATGGTTGCCTTTGCTGAGTCTCAGCAAGTGAATCAGCACTGGACAGACTGCAATTTCCATTAAGAATTTCAGGTGCCCCTTAAGATCAGTGACCAACCCCTAGTAAACCAGAAGTAGTGGAGAGCTTCATGGTCTTCACATGTGATTTTCAGAGTATCAATCAACTAATGCAAGTTCAGTGCACAGAAGTGTAAATATACTGAATCAAGACACAGTCTGTGGGGACAATCTAACAAACACATTCATTTTGTTAGGACTAAACCATGTCAGGCTCTTTGGAGCAGGGCACTTCCAAACGTTATACAGAACCAGTTCAGCAGAGGATGAAAAAATTTCCTCTCCAAGCCATTCCAAAAAGCACACAGATGTACCTGCTGTGCTGATGTACATGTGTGGTTCATGCCATGGACAGCAGTGGTAGGAGCTTTCCCCACTGCTTCAGCTGGCAGTTTGCTGTTAACAGTGCAGTGTGATAGCAACCAGAAAAACGCAAAAAAAAAAACCTGCCAGGACTTTTTCCTGCTTATCCTGCAGGTGCATTTCTCTCACACCACCCCCAAATGGCACGTAGGCCATATGGGAACAGAAATGTCCAGCACAGCCACTGGCTGCTAGTACCTTCTGCCTTACTCTCTGAGAAGTGCAGTTAAAGCCAGTGGAAGTATTCCTACAGCATGACATACTTTCAGAGAATGAAGAAGACAGCAGCTGCAGAAACTGGCTCATAAGCAAGATCAGAATCAGTTATTTTTGTGAGGCAAAGGAGACAATGGGCTAAGGACATAAGAACTATGGATACACCAACACAAAATTAATCTGATTAAATGACCTCAATTCAATTTATTTGTAGTTTTTGCATTGAAGATAAATATAAAATGAAACAGGTGCCAGGATTTCTGCCTAAGTAAACTTGTGAAGTGTCATGCGTGGTTATAGTGCCATTAAAACATACAAGGCATAAAGTAATAACATTAACACATGTATATGAGGAGACTGAAATTTGAACACTGAAATACACTGCACGACCTCTTTTCCTTCTCCAGCCCCAGTGTCCTTTTCCAACTAAGAACAGTACTGGTATCCAATGTCTGAGAACAAGTGGAAAGTTTGGATGTGCCTGGGCATGCAAAGAGATCTTTTTACATAGTGTATTTTCCAGGATTTCAAAACAAACACTGGAGAGGACAGTATCTATAGCTGTGCAGAGAATCTGGGAAAGCTCAGACTTTCATTATTGCTTGTCTGCTTCTCTGGTGTTGCAGTTAATCTGCAAAGACAAAAGGACTCAAAGTAATATAAGGCAAAAGGCTGCCTGTGGATTAACTTTGTACTTAAAGCAAGCTTACCTAGTAGTAATGGCTTTTGACAATCGACCTTCTGCATGCCCTGTCTTAAAAGGCAACAAGGACAAATGTGGCTTACCCATCTCCTCACTGGTCAGGAGCAAACTGGGGAAGAGCCTGTGGAATAAAACTCTGCCACTTGTACCCCTAAAATATTCATATATAATGATTTTGTACCCCTCAAATATTCATATATGATGATTAATGGTACTTCTGACATTTATTTTCCCTTGAGAAGTAGCCTTGTTAGCATATGCTTGGTTATGTTACTCCTGGATATAAAGAGGACAACATAATAAAATCAGCAGCAGGAAAGGACAGGGTGAGTTTTCAGGAAATGTGAGTTAATAAGCTGCAAAATCCTTTTACATATTCATTATTAAGGAAAATGTTCTGTCTTCTACACATTTCTTGCAAGAGAGTGTAGTGAGCCATGCTGAGGTTTTACATTAGTTTCAGGAATTTTTATGTCATCTCATTTACATGCATCTGTGCCATTACACACCTCTCCTGTTACTCCCTTGGCTTCTGAGACAGACAGTAAGGTGAAGTTGCCAGTTTAGAAACCGGTTTAACACATGGATCTGTAAAACTTGGTGGCTGAGGAGCTGCTGCATGTGCAGCTAAGCTATCCCTGTTAATGCAGTATCTTGAAGATCAGTAAGGCAAAAACTGAGGGCATTAGCCATTTCAGTTGTTCTTAATGTGTACTTATATTGGTGAGTCACCAGTATCAGCTGGCCATTTGCACCATCAGCTCTTCAAAAGTGGTGGATATTGTATAATGCACTGTTCCTAATTCTGTGTGTATATATAGTGTAAAAATGGGCATTTTTCAAAGCTGCTGGAGAAACTTAGCTAATCAACTGCCTTAGTATTGAAATTAATTCATGGTAGGTGTGCATATCTGGCTTCAGAAAGTTTGGCTAAAAGACTTGCCCAGAGTTGGTTGCTCTTTGAAACAGGACTAAATCCATTTAATTTAAAAGCTTAAGTAATGATATTATTCAGCCAGCTGTCAAGAATGTTTCATAGCAGATATGTCCTGAAATGAGATCATTGAAATCTCTGAGGGTTTTCTGGACTGGAAGAGACACCTAAATCATAAGTATGGCTTTGGCTAGACAAGTCTTAGGTGAAGTCTTCTTACTGAAGAAACAACAGAATGGTATTAAAATGAAAGTCTGTATTTTAAATATCATTGTATGCCACAAGTCAAATCTGGCAAGTATGCTATATCTGCAGACTGAATAGACAAATAATGTAGAATTTCAGTATTTGTGATGTAACAAATGAAGTTATTCTGATCTCTTTTTTAGATGTTATTTTTTTATGTTACCATAGCAGTTGGGAACGAAAGTACCTGTGTAAACAAGTAAATTACCTGTGTACAAAAGCAGAAATAAAAGTAATCCTTGCCCCTCCCAAAGTTTTTTTTTGCCTATGAAAAGGCAGCAGACAAAAAGAGCCAGCCAGCCAGTACAGTTAAACAATTCTACATGATTGTTTAATCATCCGGTTTCCAAACTCTTGTCAATCTTCTATAGGTCTCAAAGGAAAAGAAAAAACTCAAGAAACAAAAGACCACAAAGAAACCACCTTTTAAGGAGGAACTTGAAGTAAGTAAGGAAGAAGGCATGTGGGTGATTATGGAGAGCTTCTTGTAAGTGATAGGATAAAAAGGGTAGAAACTGATGTCAATGCTGAGGAAGAGCCAGCCAGGGAGATGGAGGTCATGAAAGGCTTTGAAAGTGAAAGAAAGCAGCTTGTGTTGAACAGGACATGAGATGAGAGCTAATGGAGGGATGGGAAGAGAGGTGTGTGATGGTCAAAGCTAGGGAACTGATCTTCTCTTGCACTTGGAGCAATAAATATATCAAGAGATATATTTAGTCTTGAATGACCAATTAGAGGAAACTTGCAGCAGCAGTATTGGAATAAAGGAAGAAGAAATTGAAATAGTTTTAGGAGAAAGAAAGCCATTTACTTTTGATTCTTTGAGATTTAATTTGAATCTGTCGCTGCATTATAATAAAAAAGATAATGGCATGCAGTTTGTAAGGCTTTGTTTGTTTCTTCTTCAGCTATAGGAGTCTGCTTTGGTCATCACAAGAGAACTGTGATTGTTAAGCAATTGGCAGTCATAACAGAGAGTAAAAATCAAAAAAGACATGATCAAAAAATCAAAACATGATACCCCCATCAAAAATAGACAAGGTCTTTTGCTGACAGTTTCTGGGTTTGATTTTCCACATTTCTGAGAAGCACCATTGTGCTGCAGTCCAAAAGACTTGACCTGAAGAAGATTCTGATGCAAACCCCCCTAGTTCTGCTAACCAGCTGCCAAAGGTTGTAACATGAATTTTTCTTGTTGGGTTTTTGGTTTTCTTGTTTGTTTTATCTTTGACTGTAAGTTCATGTATTTGTGGGAAGAGATGGAAAGGTAGAGTAGACAAAGGAACAGTTGAAAATCGGGCAAGGATGTTACACAGTCACCATTTCAACTCTTTGGGAGGTTACTTAGTGCAAGAGTTGGCAGCTTCTGGTTTATATCTATTTGTATTCATTTTTCAGACAAAGAATCTAATTCATAGAAGGCTAAAGGCATGGGACATCCTACCAGGATCTTATAGAATATCTAGAATATCAGGAATGAAATAAACTAAGGAACAGAAATAGGATCATGTGGAAACCATAGGAAAGAGGACACTCCCTGAAAACACAGACAAGTGTGATTAACTGTACATGCATGAGAAACAGAGCCTCACATAAAACAAGAAAGCTGACCTAATTTCTGAAGGAGGTGGTTCTACGGCACTGAATGTTTCTAACAATCTGTGGTATTCTGCACACCATAAAAAAGTGAGTTACAGGGATCTTATAGTTTTTTAGCAGAGAATGCAAAAGAAGATACAACACCCATAAACACAACAAGAGTGTTTATGACACACTTGTGGCTAGAGGGCCTGTTTTGCATTTGGGGATTTGTCAAATCCCTGAGAGGAGACCAGCTTGCAACTGGTGACTGACACAGGACACTCCATAAGAAACTACCCAAGGAGTCTATGGTGTAAAAAAGCAAAGCTGGAAATATAAAACTTGTAGTAAAATCAGGGCATAAACTGAGTTCAGAATGAGCCAGTCTCATCAGGGCAGAAGATTCCTTGAAGAAGGGGTTGGAATGGGGCACCTGCACAGTAGAGGGAGATTTTGAGAAATTTGTCAAGGTGATAGTGCAGCTTTCAACAGAGTTCAGAGCAGAGGAGAGCTGAGGGAGCTCTTGCTTCTGGGATGCTTGTTCTCTTACACTTTCCCTGGAGGAGAAACATAAAGAGGGGTTGGCTTCTTGTTCTGGAAGCTACAGGTCAAACCAGAAAAAAACCCAAGCAAAATGAGGGTACCTGTGCTGATCATGACCACTCATTTCATTAAAAACCTATATGAATTGAATGAGTTTCTACACAGGGAAAGATTTTCCACTGCCTGAGAGTAAATGATATGGATGGAACCACTGACAGATATTTTTGCCACCTCTTTTCTTTGCCTGTAAGAAGTTTGGCATGTGTCTTTTGGAAAAGCAGAGGATATCTTCATGGACATTCAGAAACTTTTTCTAGACACAGTAGATCCACAGGCTACAAGAAAGGGAAACAATTCACTGGAAAATATGCTAACTTCCTCATTTTATTGTGTGTGCTAAGGTTTGTGTACATACTGTTTTCATCCAGCTGGGATGCTGGTAGAAGAGTATGATCACAGGTTTATAAAGCATTTGACACTGTCCCACATGAGATCCTGGTCTCTAAACTGGAAAGACATGTTAGATGGACCACACAGTAGATAAAGAATTGGTCACACTCAAAAGAGTTGCAGTCAATGTCTTGATGTTCAGCTGGAGACCAGTGGCATGTGGCATTTATCAATGGTCAGTATTGGGATTGGTGCTGTTTAACATCTCTGTTGGTGACATGGACAGTGGGATTAAGTGCACCCTTGACAAGTTGTGGGTGCGGTTGACACAGTGGAGGGAAGGTATGCCATCCAGAGGGACATGGACAGGCTTGAGTAGTGGGCCTGTGTGAACCTTGTGAAGTTCAACAAGGACAAGTTCAAGGTCCTGCACGTGGGTTGGGGCAATTGAAAGCACAAATACAGGCTGAGTGGAGCATGGATAGAGAACAGCCCTGGGGAGAATGCCTTCGCAGTGTTGGTGGATGAGAGACTGGACATGAGCCAGCAATGTGCATTCGCAGCCAAAAAAACCAACCATATCCTGGGCTGCATCAAAAGCGGCGTGGTCAAGGGACATGACTCTGCCCCTCTACTCTGCTCTCATAGACCCCACCTACAGCAATGAGTGCAGCTCTGGCATCCCCAACACAAAAAGGACACGGACCTGCTGGGGTAAGTCCAGAGGAGGGACACAAAGATGATCAGAAGGCTCAGCACCTCTCCTGTGAGGACAGGCTGAGAGAGTTGAGACTGTTTAGCCTGGAGAAGAAAAGGCTCCAGGGACACCTTAGAGCATTTTCCAGTACCTAAAGGGGCCCACAAGAGAGCCAGAGAGGAACTTTTCACTTTTAAGGACATGTAGTGATAGGAAAAGTTGGAACGGCCTTAAGCTGAAGGAGGACAGGTTTAGATTAGATATTAGGAAGAAATTCTTCACTGGGAGGGGGGTGAGACACTGGCACAGGTTGATCAGAGAAGCTGTGGATGCCACAACCCTGAAAGTGTTCATGGTCAGGTTGGATGGAGCTGTGAACAACCTGAGCAAGAGAAGATGTCCCTGTCCATGGCAAGGGGGTTGTAACTACTTGGTCTTTGAAGGTCCCTTCCAATCCAAGTCATTATATGATTCTACGATTTTTGGCTCTGAGGCAAAAGATGAACAAACAAAGCTACAAATTCTGTATGCTGTACATATATTCTGTATAAGTTATGAATTCAAGAAAGAGTGCAGCTGAATGACAGAGCCAGGTGCAAGGCAATGCCAGTATACATTATTCCTGTGGGAAAGAGAAGGGAACAACAAGTTTTTGGAAGGTGAACTATGCAGCAGGTTTTGTGTCATCTGACCATCTGATCAAGAAACCTGCAAAAATGACTGTGCAAATCCATGAAAAAGTAATCCAAATGTTTTGTGTTTTGTGGGAAACTAAAGGAATTCAAACAAAAAATTTAATTGCCAATGGGTATCTCCAAGGTAGGTGCTAGTCTAGTCCTACAATGGAGTGACTGAAATGAAGAATCTGTTATTTATGCACAAGGAATACACACACACTCACACAAAACCAAAACAAACCAACCAACCAAACAAACAAAAACACACACAAAAAAAGAGAAACTGAGTAACTTCATGCAGGTGACAGGATTTTCCATAAACTTTTCTCTGTTGTGCCCCAAAGCTAACAAGCATATCTTGCTCATAAGAACACAGAGTCTGTTCTTCCATGTACAGGACTAATGCCTTCCAAATCAAACACATTTGGGAGTCATTATTATAGAGGCAGATCATGTACGTGGTTAATCTGATACTATAAACCACCTCCTTCCAAAGCATAATAAAGTCTGTCAGCCAAAACTCTTCACAGGCAAAACCTGAACTAGGTAACTGGGTGAGGGTTGGAGTGATCATACAAGGTATTGCCAGGGCTGTCAGCATGGATGCATATCAACATCAATTTAAGGGGAAAAGTTCTACATGCTACATGGGATTCAGGAATAGTAATATCCAAAGTATATTAAGAGGTTACATCACACTCATTTGGGAATTTGAAACCTCAGTGAGTGTCAGAGTGACTTTGGAAACCTGTTAAGGCTTTTGATGCATGCCAAAACTTGCTAACATTATGAAAAATTAAGGCCAAATAACTGAAACAACATGTGTGGGCTCTCATACAAAGAGCTCATACAAAGGTCATAATGGCTGAAGAAATACTCCACATAGCTGTTATGTACTAA
Organism: Scytalopus superciliaris; assembly: GCA_013400415.1. Taxonomy (NCBI): domain Eukaryota; kingdom Metazoa; phylum Chordata; class Aves; order Passeriformes; family Rhinocryptidae; genus Scytalopus; species Scytalopus superciliaris. Next base: position 59,761 of record VXBX01003243.1, on the reverse strand, counting down.
TCTGTACAGCTTTACCAAATAGTCTAATATTGAAGCCAGTGATTGTACTTAGACTACACATTTCCATGAGAAACAAATTTTAATACAGACTCCAAGAAAATTAAATAAGATTACATGTTATAATAAGAAGAGTTTAGTTGGCATAAATTAAAGCAGTTTTTATTTAAATGGAGGTCTTTATGAACTGATGCTTGTTCCAGTTTTACTGGAGCTCATGAGTTATTAGAAAGTGATTATCAGAGTAGTCCGCCAAAAAGGTTATGACTTCCTACATCCTCTTGATTACTTTCGTAACTTTGAAGGACATTTTCAGGAATTAAACTGTTCACATCTTGCACTTTACTATTGCTCAGTTTAGGTGATGACTCAAAAGCATGGCTAAAATGAGTTTACCTTGGTTTGCTCCAAGGAATCCTCTGGACAGCTAGGTTTTCCCAGATATTTCAGTGATAAACTGTGTTGCACAGTTGCTGAAGCAATCAAGACAAAGTGAATGCAAACCCATTGAACAGGGAGGATAGGGGCTTTAGACTATGTTACATGGGCTTAGCTGCTAGATCTGACCTGGAGGTGGTGAGAGCAGAGGGCAAACATGTCAAGTTTCCAGATGACACCAGATGCGGGGACGAGCAGACATGCTGGTGGCAGTACTGTCATTGGCAAGCATTATGAACAAGGGCCAACAAAGAACTCACCAAATTTAATATAGGCAAATGTTGAGCCCAGCAGCTGGAAGGCAGGGCCCTGCAGAGATACAGGTTGGGGCTGGCAGTGCTGGAGAGCAGCTGTGAGGGATCGCCCTGGGCACTGGCAGGCGCTGAACTGAACCCAGGCAAGTTGAGTGCCTGGGCAGAGAAGAGGAATTAGTGGTGCCTGGGGTGGCATCAGGGGGACACAGCCCCATGAAACAGAGGAGTGCAGGGACCATCTCCGGCTTGATACTGACTCCAGGTTGGGTCCACAGTACAAGAATGCCTCTGACAAACTAGTGGGAGGTGTGGGGAGGCCAAGGAGACAGTGGGGCTGGAGACCCTGTCCTGCAAGGAGAGGCTTCAGAACTGAGTCTGGTTCAGCTGGGAAGAGAGAGGACTTCGGGGACACCAAACAGCAGTCTTGGTATGGATTAGAGGGGACAGAGAAATGCAGGTGTCAGTGTGGTGCATCGTTGGAGAGTGGGAGCCAGTAGCACAGCTGAAACAGTAGAAATTCATAGCATCGGTAAGGAAGAAACATTTTCCCCATAAGGGCAGCCCACCACTGGAGCCAGGGCCATCACTTGCTGAGCTGTCATGAGCCTTGGAAGTTGTGAAGCCCCAATTGGATAAAGCCCTGAGCAATCTGGTTCGACCTTAAAGCTGACTGTGCTCTAGGCAGGGTGTGTGCTGGAGACCTCCTGTGGTACCTTCCTAAACGAGTTATCTCATAACCCTGTGAACCACAGCTCTTGGAGCACCCCAGCAGCTCCTGCACTACTCTTGGCTAAAAGAGCAAGGCTCCTCTGGTAGGGCAGGTTTTGTGTCTAGGAAGGACAGCAGGGCAAGGTGTGGTAGCACAGGAGCCCTGGTGGGTTGGGAGCCCTTTTGGCCTTTGTGGACGGGTTTCAGTCGGCAGTGTACAGGCACTCGACGGGGAGTGCAGCCAGGCTCTTCGAGGGGTACCCCGCGGCGTCCCGGTGACAGGAGCAGAGCTCTGGGCACAAACTGGAACACGGGGACATCCACTTAACAGTCAGAAACGGGATTTTCGCTGCGAGGGAGGGGGCTGATGCGCCTCGGCAGGCTGCCCGCAGCAGGGGCGGCGGCACTGCCGCCCCGGAGGCGCGGGCCGGGGGTGGGACGGGCCGCCCCCCGCGGTGCCCCCGGCCCTCCCCG
>VXBX01003243.1:27250-57656 GCA_013400415.1 Scytalopus superciliaris | reverse complement strand
AGCTGCCGCCCTCGGAGCCCTCCCGTCTGCAGGGCCGGGCGGTGCCTGACAGTGCCCCGACAGCTGCCGATGGGCAGGCGCGGCGCGGGGGGAGCAGCGCCCCCCGGCACGGGTCTCTCCAGGATGCCTCAGAGGTCTCATTTCTTCCTTTGTCTTTCTCTTGGGAAAAGGTGTCTTTTATCAAATTCTCTTTCTAAAAAGAAAAACCCCGTCACATCTGTCACATTCCTGTTAAGCTGCATTATTTTTTTCCTAAGTTTATTTTGGGTTTCTGCACGGAAAGTGGAGGCATTTTAAGAGCAGGAGACAGTTTTTTGACAGAATATCTTTACAATATGTTCAATTAAGACTTTTTTCCATTTTATGGTACCCGCAGTTCAACAGGAAAAAGTTAAGCATTAGTCTTTCAGTAAGTTCTATTAAGCTTTGCAAGAGTTACTGTCATTGAAAGAGAAAACACAACCCAGTCACTGCAGAGAATTTCCAAGCAACTGTATCTCCTACTTGGTAAGTTTTTAGTGTAGACTCCCATTTTTGACAGCATCTATATGAACATACCAAAAGACTAAACAAAAATAAATACAGCATCATTGTGACTGGGTGATAACAATATTTAGCTTTGGTTATGTTTTCACCACAGTGTCATTCATGAAGTGAAAGTTGTGCTCTCACACACACTCACTGTGCTCTCTCACTCTTGCTCCTGTAAAAGGGAATATGTGTTTCTAAAAGCGCCAAAAATAATGAAGAGGTGAGTACAGATACTGAGATAGACACCTCCTCACTACCTGTCATCTGTGCTCCATTCAAACCTGGCTGGTCTAGTTTTGTCATTCCACTTTCATTCAGTTCATAAGAAAGCTTGATTTTTTTGTACTCAGTTCTTACATATGCAAAATAAGCTGCCTTAATTGTTAATTTTTAGATTAATCATTAGGCTTTGAGAATGTACAAAGAGTGCTAACTTAGAGAAGCCTGTGAAGATGTCATGAATGAAATACTTACTTTTTCTCTTATGTGTGTATGTATGTACGTGTGTATGTATGGGATAGGTATTTATTTGTTATTTGTTTATTTAAGTATATATACATTATCCTGTATTTTTGAAGATACTAGTGGAAGTTTAGTAACCATCTTTGTTATCCCAGCTATGCATCTTAGCCTTGTGCCACATTAATGCACCAATGTGTGAAGCAGCACTTACTTCCTTGTGATTAACAGAAAGCAATGGTAGTGGTATTGGTTCAGCTCCAAGGGACTGTGAGGTGCTGGGAGTAATATCTGCAGAAATGGGTGTGCATCATGTTGTGCACATCCACACTACAGTGCTTCAAGAAACAAGAAAGTTTTATCTGAGGTTTGGGTCAGTAGCCTGCTTTTTTTGGTCCACGGAGCACAGTTCTGGTTGTTGTAGTTTGACTTTTCCACGCAACATAAGCATACCAGTGGCTGCACAGCTTCTGTCATTTCACATCTTATTTTCAGAGATATAAAACTGGACTGTCATACTCTGGGAGGATATGTGGTATACCAACTCTCTTAATAGGCATAGTTCTGTCAGCGTTTCCCTTCTAAACAGTTTTTCTGCAGTCTGTAATTTAATCACAGCAAGTCATTCCATGCAAACATTTGGCACACAGGGTATTAGTCTCTTCAGAAATACATTCATGAAATCATTGCTAAATCTGGCTGAAAATAGTTCATCCAAATCTACACAGCAGGTATGCAAAACTAGTCTTCCTTAAGTTCTCTTTCATTCATTTGTCTCCTAAACCCACGCTCCTTTTGTCAGCACTAGGTCCTGGTATTTGCTGATCAGTGTATGTACATGTGGTAGTGTACTGGGACTACAAAGTTAAGGATGGGAGAGGCAGCTTAGCTTTGAATTGTGCTTCTTCCTTGAATTGCTTCAAAGTTGCTTTATTATTTTAGAATACTATTGTAATACAGTCATATTCAGCAGATCTCTTAGAGGCATTATGTGATTTACAGTGTAAGTTCTTTCATCTTAGAAATCTCTCAATAGCCTGGTCTTGTGCCAAACTGTCAAGGTGATGTAAATATAACTAAAACTGGGGCCAGAAATTTCCACTCCATACTTGAAAATTTTTTGCCCAGTTGCCAAGGAAGCCACTATCTTCTGATGGGCTAGGCCGAGAAAGGAAGTGTGAGACTAAGTTTCACCTTTGTTTACAGCTACGCATTCCAACTCAAATGAGTAGGTTTCTAAAGTTCAGCTGCCTTTTAAAATGTTTCTGGCTCCTCTTTAGTATTCTGATAGTTCTAGTTACTGCTTTACTCGAGTAAAAATCAGGCCCTAGAGAAGGGGGTGGCTGTAGGATTCCAGCTTCACAAGAAACAATTCAGGCACTTGTCCAGTGCTCCCGTAAACTTCTGCTTCACTGAAATCCTGTGTAAGCCTGAGCTCTCTCACATGACTTTGCATTTGGGAGTAGGACCTTCAAGTATAAATATCAAGGTGCTCTTTTTAACCTTTATTTTTTTTTCTGTCACTCATCTGCTAGCCCAGTGTCTGCATTTTAGCATTATAATGACAAACACCATGCAAGGAAAAATGTAAAATATAGAAACAGCTGAAGAGATAAGTTTATTGAGAGTTTACCTATGGCTGAGAAGCACACCCAGCTGAGGTTACGGCCAAGGCTGGGTAAATGCAGCATCATGCTTGAGGCAGCATGTTTCCTAATGCACCGGTTCTGTTTTCGATGTAGGCTGGGAAATTCTGTGCAAACGTGTTGTGCTTCCCAAAGTGGGTGTTCATAGGATACCAGCTACATAAGAAACACAGCAGTATTGTTGCTCAGGAAAAGAACATCATCAGGTAATCGTGGTTCTGAAATCTGGTGAGAAACAGATGGATTTGTGTGTGACCAGCAATCAGATCTGAAAGCTTTAAGTAATTTGCTAGTAGACATAAACAAAGCTGTCAAAGGTCCACTTTAACTTCAGAGGTGTAGGCATGCTTCTTTAAATATTCTTGCATTCATGATGCCTCTGAACAGATAATTTGTTTTTAAAAATCCAGTTAAGAATGTAAGACAAAGATCAAACTCCTTGAAACCAATTTATGGACAGGAAATTTAGAAACCGCATCTATATTCATCACTCCTGTGGTAATTAGAGGTAGCTGAGAAGCTTGAATACCATGTTGCTTTCAAGAACACCCACAGGTATATTTAGCATGAGTTCATGCCCAGTTATTTTGGGGCATAAAGCTTTGCAGGTGCATAGTGGCAGATTTCCACAGGAATTTACTTCTGTGTCAGCAGCGTATGTGTGGCAAGGGAGGTACCTAGTTAATTTTAATACATATTGTGAAACTTTTTAGGGTAAGATTTCATCAAATAATTTTGAGATTTTCTTTAACCAAATTACACATTTGTTTCAGAGGACACATGCTTTCTAAATGCAAAATGATCTTTGAAGCAAAGGAAGATACTGTGTGTAATAATAGGCAATAATCCTGAGTAAAATCATAAATAAAGCCATGCAGACCCCCTTGAAATGGCAAAAGGACACACATCCTTATGTCAGTTGCAGCCATTCTGGAGTGTTAGATTTGGGCATTTTTTGCTTTTCTCCAAGCCCTGCCCAGCACAGAGCTGGCCATAACCTGACTGTAAGAACATCCTTTTCACAGCATTATTATAGATAAATTTCATTAGAAACAATAACTATGGCCTGTCTTTTCTGTGACTCTGGACAATGCTTACATTTTTGCCTAGAATATCTGTACAGCATTTTATGTGAACTGTCTCTGTGGGTATGTTTTGTTTTCCATTGCCCTTCATTCTAACAGGGATCAGTTTAATACAGCTAAAAATAATGCGCATCTGGGCAGTCAGCTCAAATCTGCCCTAATGGAGTTTGCTATGCTGCAGCTGCTTGCCTGGATTTTAACACTAGATAAGAAATTTTACTATTACCACAACACACTGTAGGAAAGAGAGATTATGTATATCAGCAACGTGCTCCAAAAAACAAGTGATCCTTGTTAATTGTGCCCTTGCACTGCCTGATGAGTTTTATGTCACTGAAATACAGAAGCTGTAACTGGTAGTTGATACAGCCATATGCAGCTGCCTCTCATATGATAATTGACTTCTTAAAATGCTTATTTTTGTGTTTGTTGCTTTCCTTCTAAAATTTTGGAACTGTATTACTTCAAATCTTACATTGCCAAGGATATATTTCAATAGCATACATTTCAGGCTTTTTAATAATGCTTTCTCTTTTTGCAGTATTTTGAAGGAGACTCATCATTAAAAAGAAATATATTTCATTCAGATGAGTGGTGTAATAGATTACATTATAATCAAACATAGCCTTATTTTCTTATCATTAAAGTATGCCTACTTTTTTGCTGCATTAGTCCGAAACACTGTTTCTGTGGTACACTCCAAACAGGTATCCATCACGTAACAGGTTTATGGTGAGCAGATAAGCAAGCAGCATCACTAACTATAGTTTCAGGAAACTGCAGTTTGTCTTTTGGGACATATTTACCACATAGCTACACTTCAAAATGTATGGAAAATACTTCCAAGGGACAGGACAGCTAATGCAGGCCATCAGATACATCAGGCATGCAGCAGCATAAGGAATCTCAAATCTAAACATTGCCTGCATACCATTTAAGTAGCTTTATTTACAGCAGTGACGTATGACTTAAAACCGACCTCTTTTAACCTGTGTTCACACCATTTGGTTGTAATTTGCGGCGTAATGAAGCAGGTAATAATTGGTGATCCTAGATTCTGTGGCACAGCAAGCACAGTTCCTGTCTGATGTGTTCTGTGTCATGCTCAGTTACAAACCTACTGCAAGTAAGTTAGCACATTCAAAGTCTTAGTTTTCTTTCCATCTGTCTGCAGCACTTCCCTGTACATAGTGAAGTACTCAATTTGAAAATGGAAAAAAAGGCGTAATATTGCTGGCTTTGTACAACTCTTAAGATGAGACGAGTGGACTCGTGTTCTTGGTAACTATGTAGTTGGGAGTCAAGGAGACTTGCACCAGCTTGTACCTACCTCCAGCAGGACCAGGCTGGCATACCAGAGTGCTTGTTTGCAGCCAAGGTTTCAGCTGAAAAATTCACCCTGCCATGGGAGTTTATTTGTTTGGGTCTTCCAGACCTGTAGCCTGCACGTGTCTGCCTTGAATGCTACCTGATGGAGGGTAGAAGCCCTCAGAGCTGGCACGGAGTCTATTTTCCCTTGACCTGATAATTAAAATGTTGGTCTTCCTGGACAAAGTACTTGAATTTGGAGTGGTGGCTGTCCTTCCTCCTCACTCCCAAGGAGAGGGAAAGTAAAGGCTGACTCACACATTGCTGGTACACCCAGATTATTGTGTTCTTATTTTCCTTCACTTCTGGTGCCCTTTCTCCTGTACACTCTGGCTACTCAGCCACTACTCTTGTGTTAGCAGGTCATTTATTCTTGCTATTTTCCTCTTCAGTCTGTCAGCAGCTTAATAGTTGTACCATGTGTTAACAGCATTCCACCTTGCTCCAGCCTATCCCTTGTCTTGATGATTCCAGTATGAAATCTGACATTTTGGTTGCCCAGGTATAACTTCTATACTAGATTTCTGGGCAATAACTTTTTTTCTTTTAAACTGTGCCCAAATTACAGTTATTAAACATGTTTTTTCCTCATCTTCAGAGTCAGGTTTTGTGCAAAAAGAAGACATCCAAGAGCACTTTGTGTCCATGGAGGTCTTCATCAGCAGCTGCCTGTGCATGATGACAGTTTTGATAAGTTTGGGCTTTCCAACTGCAGCAGGGGAAAAAAGGAAGCCTAAATTCTTATCAGTGAGTCACTGCATGAAAGATGAGTTTCAAAGCATTCCTCCCCTCCACAGGATAGTAACATTCTCCTAAGTGTATTTTCACATACAGTGCTTAGAGAATCAGCAACTGCTTTAGTGCATTTTATACTGAGCCACAGAGTTTGGCCACAAGAGAGAGAGGATGGCTCATAGAAAATTCATGTTTACTGAGTATACTTGCCATTTCTGACAATAGGCTAGACTTTGTTTTGCATGAAAAAATCCTGAAAGTAGATAATTTACTTTGAGAATTAGGGGGAAAACCAAAACAGTATGAGGACACAAGAGTGTTTAGGAGTAGTCATGGAGGCCAAATCACCTCAAACAAATAACTTTTATGTAACCCCTGGCCTTGCAAATGTTGTTGAAGTTTACTAAAATTCAAGTGTGGACATGAAAATCAATTACTCATAACTGCTAGTAATATTTTCAGCTTTCTGAAAAAGAATGTAAGATGCAAATGAAATTAACTGAAGTTTCTTTTAGGAATTTCAGGATGAATGCATAGCATGAGTTTTTGTGTCAGTAAAAATGCTGTCAGGCAGTACTTGGTTGTCATTGCACTCATTACACTACATGTGTAATCATCTTGAAAATGAAGAAGAAAGCTAATCATTTGCCAGTTCATTTTTGGAAGGGAAGGTATTTTCAGCACTTCCAATTTTCAGTGTAAATTTAGGTCAAGATCTAATGTGAGTCAAGATCTGTAGAGAGGAAAAATAAACTTGCACTTGTACTGAAGAGTGACCACAGGCACTTCAGAAGCATTTCTACTAGTAAAGACTTGTTCACCTTGCACATGGTACAGACTGTTCAAAATTTTAATAGAATCAGACTGAAAATGCCCTAATAGTCTTATTAAATAGGATGTTAAGTAGAAATATTTGAAAGCTTAATGAAAAAATATGCCCAACCCAGTTACAACTAGTTGGTTTGTGTTCCCTTTTTTTTTTGAGTTATCCCATTACATTACCCTCTGAGAAGTTTCATCCCAGCCATTCTGTGCAAGAGCAGAACAAGCAGCGCTATAATTACTTGACTGATTAAACTTATCAAATGGGGTCAGATCTTCCATGGTTACATCTCAAGAAAATATTCTTAAAAAAAAAAAAAAAGAGACATTTTCCTTTAATCTTTCAGTTTTTACTGTCTTAATTTTACTTTGTGGCAGTAATGCTGCAGAAGGCCAGATGAAAGGACAATGTAGTCACCCATGTAACTTTATACAGTGCTTTGATTGCGTAGTATCCTTCAGCTGAACAATTTTATTGCTTCCATTTAAAAGAATAAGTGTCTTATACCCTATCCTTCCTTGTGGTTCATGGCGGCCAAAGATTCAAGTGTTATTTTTACAGTCCTTCTTCGTATGAGAATCAAACCAAAGATTCCTACAATTTTACATGACAATATAGTGCTCTTTGATTAAGTATGTCTTCTATACTATATGGCTGTTCCTCCAACACATTTTCGTTTGCTAAATGTGGCTCAAGATCACTATATTTGACAACTCTGATAGTATGAGTAATTATGTTGGTGTACTGCGAATGTTGTTTTAAATAGATATATTCTCTGATAAAATATGAACTACATGTTACTAGCACTTTTCTTTGTTCTGTAACCTTGTGAGTCCTACTGTGAAAATATCCATGAATTATGGGCATTAGATTTATGTTTGAAACATCAGCTAAAGTCTTTTAGGAAACAGAGTCTTCACAGTTTTTAATTAGTGAAACATTAAAATATGTGAAAAGGCTCTATTCTGACTTGATAATTTGCTGTGCCACAAACTGTATTTCATATTAAAAATGCATAGAGCTGCAGAAATGGAAGGGCAGATTACAGTTGTTGTGTACAAAACCATAGTGAACTACAAAATTATTGAAGGAAGTAATTCTCCATCTTTCAGACTGTCTGTATTTTTTTGATGTTACGTCACTGACAATTGATCAGTACTGCAAGACTGTTGCTTTGTCTAGCACTCATGGTTCGAAAAGGTGTAAACAGGCTTCTGCATGACAGTGGTGACAGGAAAATGCTATTGCAGATGCATTTGTGACAAAACGTTATGCCTGGAGGGTAAGGAAACTAGACAATCCTATCTACTCTGTAAATAAGCAGAAGATGTCTCTGTTTTCTGATAATAATATTAAAGACCACTGCACTCCATCCATAAATAAAGTTTAGACTTCCTCTGTAAACTTCTCTTCAATAAAGCTCTAAGTGTTCCACAAAGCACTTACCACTTGCAGTAGAAATCCTCAGCTGACATCCCTCTCTTTCATTGCTTATCCACCCTTCTGAGTCCTCGCCTTGCCTTGTATTGCCTTGCATACTTGTTCCCCACCTTGACTTGTCTGCCCCTTTCTTTCTTGGCCTTGTCTTGCCTTATGTACAACTTGCTGGCCTTCCCTTGCCCACCTCTCCCTTGCCTTGCCTTGCCTTGCCTACCCAGCCTTGCGTTTCCTTGCCGTGGCCCACCATCCATTGCCTTGCCTTGCCTTACCTTGCCTTGCCTTGCCTTTCACTACCTACCTAAAAAAAGTCTTACTGCAGTGATCTTTCAGAGACATCTCTACTCTGAAGAGTAGATGAAGAACATGAGAATTTCTGTTACTTTTAAAAGTAAGAATTAAACAGAATAGTCACATATATGCATGTCTGTGTACATGTCTGAGTCCGTTTATGTGTGTGTATATATGAAATCTGCACCCTCATTCAAGAGAAGAATGACTGTTGTAGGTCCCCTGTTAGATGAATGATCTTTTAGTTATTGTTAGCAGGATATGGAGAACTTGCTACTTAATGGCATCTTTGGGGCTTGATTATCATGCAAACATTATTATTATTATTATTATTATTACTAAAGCATAAGCATTTTTTCCAATGCTTGTGGCTGAAGACTTTCATGGGAAGCAGGTATGTTATTGTATAGAGTACTCTGATGGATTTTGTGAGAGGGTCTGTTCTTTGTAATTTCCTACTTTTTTAGTAATTTCCATTTGAAAGCTTGTCTTTAGCATGTGCTGTTTTACACATAATGAGGACACTTCAGTGAAATAGTTGTACTCCATCTAATGACTCTTGGCAGATCATTCTGCGAACGAGTCTCCTTGACTGAGAGCAGGGTCTTGCAGCTGTTTGGCCAACACAAGCTGAGTTCATTTTAGGCCGTACAAGGGAGTTGACAGTAATTGGCATCGTTGTTTATTGGAACCAGCAGAGAGGCAGATGAATGAATGGAGGTTGACGCTGAGTTGCTCTCAGCTCATCAGAATAGTTTCAGGCAAGTGATGAAACAGATGTAGATGTCTGAGCTGTCTCCCTTGCGTCTGTTTGGGAAATAGTCCTTAATTCACTGAAGCCATGTGTCCTCAAGCTGACCTGCAGTTCATTATCAGTATCTATTGCTGTTGTCTGCTCTTAGCAAATCTCTTCTTCTCCCCTTGCCCCAGGTGCCTGGTGTAAATGGAAGTATTCCATGCCACAGGCATGTAAACGCGTGTGGCAAACAATCGCAATAATTTACAAGCTGTAAGTAGGAACTGGAACCAGCAGACCAGAGACTTGGAGACACATTTCTTCATGCTTCACAATCTTACTGAGATATTTATTATCCCAGGCAAATAATCTGAGTATCCAAGTGTCAGGTGATAGCAAATTTTGTCCTATGGGATTGTGGTAGAACAACAGTATCTGTAGCAGAGCTGGAATAACGACTTTTTTTTTTCCTATTTTAACTCTACATTAAGTAATTTTTTCATTATAGCACCTGACATTTTGGTGTCATCATTAACAGGTCTGTTCAGAAAATTTACTCAATACAGACAGCAAGAAAATGAGGAGCTTTTAGTACTGCTCTGGCTTTTAGCTATAGCTTAAAGCAGCAGTTTACTTCCATAGCTGTGAGCAAATCTGGGACCTTTCCGGTAATTAGAGGATCAATGGCTTATGATTTTCCATAGTGTAAACTAACTAGAGACTGTGTAAATTCCTAAGTCCCTACAAAGGGAAGTAACAGCTCCGTGGGGTGATAGAGTACATATGAAAATGCAAACTGTATATGCCAAATATCCTGGTACCTGGATTTTGAAACAATACCAAATATAGCAGCAATAATTTTATTTAAGAAAACTGGATTTACTTGGTCTTTTCTTCCCTTATGTGTATGTTTTAGAAAACATATAATGTCCTGGGCAATGATAGAATCTGTCAGTATGCAGAATAATGTCTGTTTCCCAGTCTGTGTCAATATACTGGTTTTCTTAGCATCTGCCTCTGCAGTTATTCTCAGCAAGCTCAGTTATTAACATATTCATATATTTCCTCGAAAACTTATGTGTAGTGAGAGGAATGCTTCACTTTAAGATGTTGTTTATAGCATTTCAAGTAGCATGACCTATAACATTTTAAATATGCATCCGCATAGCTAGGCAATGCTAATCGAAGCTGTGCTTTGTAGAAGATTACTTGAAGTTCACTATCAAACAGGAGGAGTTCAAACAAATGAATCTTTACTATACAGTCTTTTATTTGCATTTTAATTCTTATAAGATCTTTAGCAGAGGCCTTTCTTTCCTGGCCAAGGATATTCTTGTGTGCTTGAGTGGAAACATGAGAGGCTTTATACCAATACCAGATTGTTCTCTAAATATAGCAATTTCCAGTGGTTATTTTAAACTAAGTGTCAAACTGGAGAGTTATTAGGGCAGTAACTGTCGTTTGTTTGAAAAAGAAGAGAGAACTTTGCACAGTGAAGTTGTCTTATATGGAAATAAGATGAGTGGTATGTGCAGTTTGGACTACCACATGTAGGTAAAAAGCAGAGAGCTGTAATCAGTGTTTGTTTTTATATGAATTTGGAGTAGACTTCACAGCTGATGGGTGTTAGAGCCAAAAATAGATCAATCATGCCTTACTAACAGAGGACTCTGATAATCCTTGCATGCGCTGGGTCAGCTAGATATTTTTCTGTTAGTGAACTTTTCCACAGTCTTTTCTGCTGTTTCTTTTTGATAGACTGTTTTGTGTTTGCTGTGAGAAGGGAGTTTCACTGCTATGCCTTTAGTCAACCTCCAGGTTCGTCCACTGTTTAAGAGAGATAAACTAGCCATTCAGTGCAACATTGCACATGGAACCCACTTGTCATCTTCAATATTTCTGTTTGGTTAGAGAAAGGTGAGGGGAAGGAGGGAGGGGACAAAGAGAGAGAGAGGGAGAGAAAGAGCTCCAGCTGAAGAGCAGTAAAAAGCCCCAACAGAAGTTCACATTCTGAAAATATTCAAACAACTCTGCTAAAAGAGAAAAATATACTTTATCTTTGAAACTTGCTGGAAAATTGAATTGTTATCTGCTGGACACATACACTAGCTGAACTACACTCATGAGACCTTTTCTAATTCAGTGATTGTACCATCCTATTTTGTATAGTGTGTGTGTGACCTCTATTGTACTGCAGTAAATCCCCTGACAGAGAAGGGTGGCAGACTGAAGGGCCCTCATAGTAAGATGTTGCTCTAGCCTGATAGAAGAAGGTCTTTTGGAGAGAGATGTTTGCAGGCTGTACCTGCCCAGTGGGTCTGTGCATTTTACTGATGACTCTACACACGTTGCTTAGGAGGTTGGATAATGTGCACAGGAAATTTGCTACAGGGTTTCCATTAGTGTTCCTGTGGTCACCACTGTCCTCTGAGCTACCTGAAGGTGACAAAAGCCCTACAAAGGCATGGATGAGAGTCTAGAGTGGTAGAGATTGTCTAAAGTCATGAATGCATTAAATAGTTAAACTATGTTAAATCTGTTAAATCTGATAAAACATATTAATCTGATAGTTAAATCTGTTGAGAGGGGTGCTGAAGGACTCCAGGTCAAACAGGAATTGATACACAACATGGACTCTTTATGCTTAACCTGGTGTTATGGCTCTGCTTTTCAGTCTCTTCAGCTCTTCCAATTTTTTATAGAGGTAAACTGCCAAATAAATTAAAATTTTCCCAGAAAGCTGAGAGAATTACAAAAACTATGAAATATCCTGCCCTCTATTCCAACTACTTCTGCTGCCCATCATCTCTAGATGTTAATAACAGTCTTACATCAGCAATGTGTTTGCAAGCATCCACAGCCAAGGATTGTCAGTAATAAAACACTGTGAAAAAGAGCAGGATGTGACTGGAGAAGGGGGTGATACAGAGGTAGGGCAGAACTTTCTGGGGCAAACGTCTTTGTTCTGGCTTCTGGAGATAAGCACAACACAGTAGAGTGCAATCACAGGAATGAGGTCAAGAAGGAGGAATGGATGGTAGTGTGGAGATCAAGGCATCAGAGACCCCTGAAGTCCTCCCTTTCCAGAAAGGCCTATAGAAGAATAGAATGGGCATGGTAACTGAGTGGCATATAGAAAGTGAGAAACTTGCTTCTATGTCAGGGAAAACTTACCTATAAAAAGATAATTCCACAATGCTTGGGCGTGGGGGCACCTCCAGGATCCTGGACACTCCATCAGCTGGATCAGCAGTGGAGCCAGAACATCTTTTTCTTTCTCTCCCTCCTGTTTCAATTCATATCTCTCTTTTCTTCCCTTTCACCATATCCCTTTATTCAAAACCCACTGCTGTGTGTTTATGTAGGAGGTCAGGGTCTAACACATGAATTTCCTTGCCAAGGGTGTGATTTACTAATAAAACTTCAGAAGCTTTTGCAGACCCTCTGACTTCTGTCATTCCTTTTGACCTCAAGCATCTATGAGTCTTGCATGCTCCCTTCCCCTTGAGGGTGGGACACCACACTTAAGAAGGGAGTTACAAAGAAGTAACTACAGGTTTATTCTCTCATGAAATCTCAGCAGAGGCTGAGCTACCCAGTTAGTCTGTTTTCAGTAAAGCTGTGTGGGTTTGATTTTCTCTGCCTGTACTTTATGTGGCATGGAGATATAGAGGAGAAAAGCAGGTTTAAAATTTGTTGTATGCCTCCCCTCCTGAAATCTGTTCTCCTGAAACAACTTGGTTCACAGATCTGAGAACAGCTGGAAAGCAGAGACATTTTCCCCAACAGAGGACAACCAGGGGCATTTCTTGAGTCCAGTTTGCTGACTTGTAATACTCCTATACTTTGCTATTGTTACTATACTATATTGTTGGAAATGTTACACAGAACCAGCTCCTTTATTTGCAAAAGATAAAAGATAGACGACTTGGATTTCTTTTTTTAAAAAAAGATTTTTGAACAGCTAATGTGAAGGGACAGAAACCAAGAAAAACCAAACAAACTGAAAAACCACCTTCTGTGGAAAAGAAAATAGAGCAGTTTTAAAGGCAAGAAAACAACCATGCATATTGATATCCCTGCTTTGTTGCTTTTTTGTGTTGCATGCTGTAACCCTTGCTTCCTAAAGCATTGTTTAGTTTTTTGCTTCTTAAAAATTTACAGAAAATTTATTTTATCCATTTCCCTTGCATTATAATTTTTAGTTTTAAAATGCAGTGAGCTTGTGACCTTGCATTTTATTAAATTCTGAATGTGAAGATTTTTTGCCCTAGGTGATTGTTGTGTACTAGGTCAGCTTGGATCAGCTTCTTGGTAGCATTGGAGACCAGGCTTTTGAAGACTGGTATGTGAGCCCTTGTACTTTCCTCCCTCGGAACACTGCAGTTACAGAAATGCTGGCTCGGTACTTTGGGTTATTTCAGTATCGTGCATTGAAAAATTGTCTTTTTGTTTTTTTTCCAAGTTCCCAGTGGTCATAAACATTCCCCTTGTTTCCAAGATAAAACTTGGCAAGCATCTACTCTTGTGGCCTAATTTACTCTCAGCTTCTGAGGTGTGGAGGAGCAGCAGCTCTGTGAGATTCACCCTTTTGGTGCTCTGGAAGTGGGTCTTTCTCCTGCTCCACATTAGAGGGGGAGGCTGAGGACTATGTCAGAAAGTTGCATTGATGCCACATTTCATGGCAAATGTCTCTGTGAAGCAGCTGTTGATGCTATTTGAGTTTGTAGCTTGCATCAGGGGCTGTAAAAGACAATCCTACACCTTCCCTTTTAAGAGCTGAGCAGCATATCTGTGAAACCTAAAATAACAGTTGTGGAGCTAGTTAACATTTAATAAGGAATTAATTGTCTCTGTATTCCCAAAGATGTCCATTGATACTTCCTGGATGAGTAAAACTTCAAATTTATTCAGTAAACAATAAGTTTTCTCTGCAAGCAGCTGTAGTTTCTGACTCCACAGAGTAACAGGCAAAACTGGTGGGATCAGGTCCTGGGTCAGGCTTGAAAATCTGTTTCTTGAATTATTTCACTAGAAACAAAGCGGTGAGTCATTGCCAGTGACCAGCCAGGCACGCCAGGAGTCCTCCTGGCGCTGTCAAGTGTGGAGAGCAGTGAATGGGAACCCTCACATGCGCCCAGCACAAGCTCCTGGCACCAATTTTTCCCCAAGGGATGCATGTTTGCAGCAAACACTTTTTCAGCAGAGAATTCACTGTTCCTGTGAATGCTGTAAACACACAGAAGATGTGTTGAGACCGGTGCTGAGCATTTGTTGATGCTGTGTGAACTTTGGTAACACCTTGAAGCATTCCAGCATTTGCCTTGTCTCAACTTCTGAGCTATACTTTATGACAAATGCAACACCGAAAGGCATTCTCAGAAAAACTGGACTAAGTACTGGTTTTAGAAAGACCACACAATGCTTGGCAGATAGAGCAGAGTTATTTTTGCAGGGTTTATTTTCTGCATAGTTTCTTTTTATTTAGAATAAACGCGACTCACATGCTGCTTGGTTGGGCTCATGTGTTGATACAGTCAGTATCACAAACAGCACGAGCAGTCCTCCACGCTGGAAAATGGCAGCAGGAGCTGGGAGGGAATGGGGTAGTATCTCAGTGTGCTTGTTTTACACTTAATTCATATGCAAGCATCCCTCTGTGATCACTCTTGTGCACTAAGAGCCAGCTGGAAGGATGTGAGATTAGATCTGATGGTGCCTTTTGGGATCCCTTGATTACATTGTGAGCAGTAAGGTGGGGGACACATTTGCAAGGGAACCACTCCATGAGGGTAGAGTTAAGAGCCTGGTGAGATTTGGCAGCCCTAGTGTGCTCGAGTAAGTTAATGTAAGTGGTGTTTTGTGGATTTACCTAAACTTCACTAATGTCTGTGTGATCAGCCTAGGGTATTTAGGATATAAAGTAAGTAGAATAAGACCTAAAAGCCTTACTAATCCTTTAGGGGGAAAAGTAATAATAGTTAGAAAAAAATTAATGAGAGGCCATAAACTCTATTACTTTGGAAAGTTTTGACAAGCTTTTGCTCACTTTGACAATGAAGCAGTGGTCATTGAGGACATCCTGAAAAAAACAGTGTCATGAACTGCCAGAGTCAGATTGATAGATTTTTAATATTACTCCTTTATATCTCATGTTCTATTTCAGTCTTGATAAATGTGCCTTACAGTTCGACTGGGGTATGCTAATTCCTTTGTGAGCAGTTGTCCAAGGATAATACTGCATACTCTCTGGAATGATGTTGAAATAAGTGCTCAAATTCACCAAAAATTCTCATAAGCTTTTCACTTCAAAAGTAATCTAGGAAAAAAATAGAAATATTTGGGGCTTGTGCTAAGAATAAAGTCTTAGCATCTGTGATGACATGTGTCTCAGGGCAGCTGGGGAGTGTTTGAAGGGGATGCCTGAAGGAATTAATTTGTTGACTGTTGCCTAGTGAGGGGAACCAGCGAGGCCGCCAGGATATGACACACGTGAAGAGGGGACTCGGCCAGACAGATGGCAGAGCTCTGTGTCTACTGTGGGTGACAACAATGGCCAGAGATGAATTCAAGTGTATCAGGTTGTTCACTGACTTGGACTCAGTTACAAGGAAGAATTTGACTGTTTTAATTAACATGTAAACCTCAGGGAAGATAAAATGTATCAAAACTCTTGTTTCTGGTAATCAGCAGTTAGATACCTTGTAGAAAGCAAAATACTGCTTCCTAAATCTCCTGATGCCTACACATTCATAACATCGATTGGCATCCATCTCTTTCTGCTCGCTTAGGAATGTGCACAAGGAGGTGTCTTTTGCTTTTGAGACCGAGTGATCCTCACTAATTCTGGCTAGTTCATTTATCTTGCTTGGAGCAGAAGCTCCATGACTGACTCTCCTTCTTGTGGTACTAGAAATTGCAACTACTGAGGCACAGGGGAGGGAGCTNAAAAAAAAAAAAGAAATAGAAAACTCCAAGCTTTCATTCCTACCTTTTGATATGTAGCATTCTGTATTTTTTAAATTAACTCTTCAGCAAAAAGGCAAAGAAAGTAATGATTGGAAAAGAAAGAACAACAAAGCTCAGAGTAACCTTGATAGGTTGAATTTCTGACATTGTGGGCTGTGAAATTAACTTCATTTTTAACTTTGCCATTTTTAACAGTTTCCATTTAAGGGCACTCAGTCAGAAGTCATGTCTGCCAAAAGTAACTCCCTTGTAGGATTAGGGTTATGACCAGAGTCCCTGTGCTCAGCTTGCAAGAATATACTCTACCACGGATCATGGATATATATCATTTGAAGTGTACCTTCTGCTTGAAGGGATGAGGTAGGATGCTGGATGCATTTATACTTGAATCAAAAATCTGTCAGCAAGCATCTCTGGACATAGGGTATTCAGTGTCTAATAAATGTGATGGTACAACAGGTTATATTTAAATCTCAAATGGCAAATATGGATTTCAGGTTTAAATGCACAACTGCTTTGCATTCCCATGAAATGTGTGTGAGATGTTCTAGAAATTACAGTTATAAAATTCGGGGCTATTTTGATAAACAGTTGAAAAACTCCAGTGTTGTGGATTTTAGTTCAG
The DNA here is from genome assembly GCA_013400415.1 of Scytalopus superciliaris. NCBI lineage: Eukaryota > Metazoa > Chordata > Aves > Passeriformes > Rhinocryptidae > Scytalopus > Scytalopus superciliaris. Next base: position 40,951 of record VXBX01003243.1, on the reverse strand, counting down.
TCTGTCTGTACGACTCACAAACATTGTCAGCTGCTACCAGCTGCCTGCCAGGCAGGAATGCTCTACAGGGCTGCAAGCCTAGAAGCATCCCTAATAAACTGAAGCCAGTCTTTGAAGTGGTGAATTGATGGACATTGTGTGGAACTTCAGGGAATATTTGCCATGGTCCTTATGGCTGTGATGTTTACCATCAATAGATGTGGTGCTTGGCTGCGGGTTTTGTGGCTGTGAGTGCTGAATCTTCACCATTGCATGTTCCCAGTCCAGGATGAAGCTTGCTGGGGCAGAAGATGAGTCACTGCAGCTGCTTTCTTGCTTAGGGTGGGTTAGTTGAGACTAAACAGAGCAGGAGCTAAGGGGCTGCCACAACAGCAGCCAGCAATAAACTTGCTATGACACAGTGACCTCCAGCAGTTTTTGGAAACTGGTGGTGTGGTTAGTTCCCTCAGGTGACCTTTGACCAGGTTACTGCCAGCACCCATCAGGATCTGATTAGCTCACCTGTAAGCTATTTCTGTAGCCAGCTATTTCAGCTCGTGGATGTAAATGTGTATCTTGTCTGTTTGCAGTTCTGTTTTGCATTTTGTGATGTGAGATCACTGATCAGCCCACCATGAGCCTGCCAGTTATCCTAATGATTCTGGAATGGAAAAGGTAACTCATGGGAATTCAACTTCTGAAGCCAATGAAACCAAATAAATATTTCAAATATTTTTTTTTCCATCTGCGTAGGACCTGGGGCCCAGCTTAGTATCAGAATAAATGTAGTTTCCACAAGCCAAGCATATTTATAACTTCCCTCAGAGGGATAAGGCTTGTGGACAAAGATTACATTTTAGTCGATCTGATGTAGCTAGGAGAGACAGACAAGTATTTAGGCAGATGATCTGTTTTTCAGGGTAGCGCAGTAGGCCAAGGGATTTGGCAGATGCCAACAGAGCAGATCCATGCAATAGAGAAGTTTTACTTTCATAGTCTTTCACTTAGTGCATCCCTGTAGTTTGCAGATACACTCCAGAAGGCCACCCAGTTGAGGTTTTTTCTTTCCCCAGGAGAAGGCCTGGCCCAGGACCCCCATGCATATTGTGACCCTACTCCCTTGTGCACCTAAGTCAAGCCATGATGACTTTTGTTCCCTGCTCACCCAAACTCCAGAGCTTGCTTGTCCTCTTCCTCCCAGGGCCACTTCTTGGTGTGACCAGAGTCTTCCTGCTTCCCTGAGTGAGTCCAGGTTTGCTTCAGAGCTTGGCTTAGATGGTGAGCACCACGGGCTTTTAGTTTAACTCCTTTGGAGCACACCAAGGATGTTGCTCAATCAAGAAGCCTTTACTTTTGAAGTATAAAATCTTCCAGATTAATGGAAATCCAGACATGCAGCAGCCAAATCAGGGTTGATTGGATTGGAGTATCTCTTTCTTCTCTTTCTCAAACTCTCACTCCAAGGAGAAGCACGGCCCCAGAAATGCTTCCTTTTAAAACACAAGATGTCCCTTGTTTCGTGGTCTGGCTTGCCAGATTCCTTGTGCTGGTGCCCCTCTGGGGTGCTGGCCAACAGTTTGGTGTAGGTTGCAGATCTGATGGATTTTTCTTCAAAGAAGGACACCAAAGCTATGTGGACTGCAATGGGCAGGTCTGCTTTGGCCAATCTGAGATGTGCTCAGCACATAACACAAAGCAGAGTTACAGGCATTCTCCACCACACCACATGTACCTGTGTAAACAAATGAAAGGTCTGATGAGCAAAGTAAATAGGCAACATAATGCAAAGGAATACTGTAGGAATGAAATTGTGTATTCTTTTGCTGAAGGAAGACAGCCTTGTGATGTACTCTGCCAGAGCAAGCAGCTGTGCTGGGGGACCTGTGACAGTGCATTCCCCTGTGTGCTTGATCCCGGTGGAAGCGTGATTTAGCAAAGAGATAGAGGTAGTAATGAAAGCAGTGAGCACTGAGAACAAGTAGATGCCAGGTGATTTCTACTTTATCTGGTTTTTATCTTTCCTATTCCCTGTGCACTGGGGACAGTGGAAACTGATTTAGGATGCCAAAGAATAAAGAAAAAGCTTTTCTCAATTTTATTTCCCATTCAGAAATTGACAGCAGAGAATCATGTGTCTCCAAATATTACCTAAGTTCTGCTGAAGTACACAAGCTGGTAGAAGTCACTGAAATGGCTGTTTGAAAGAGCTGTTTGAAGGAAAATCAGAGGTTCCAGGGAAGAACCTGGCAGCCTTTGTGTTAGCAGATAAAAAGTTGTCGAAATTATGTAACAAATAGCATGAAACAGAGAACTGAGTGGTGTGAGCAAGAGATCACTGGGACTGATGGATTGGCTGGAAAAAGCAGAAACAGAATTTGAGAAGTGTACGAAAATGGGTGAGGTCACTGTGAAAGGAAACAAACCCATATGGTTGTGCTCGGAACAAACAGGAGATCTGGTGTAATTGGTGCATGATGTAAGGACCTTGGGACTTGAAGGAGAGCAAGGAGAGGAAGTGTCCTGAGTTCAGTGGAGCAGCTCCTCTAAATCAGAAGCAGAAAACAGCAGCTCAGGCTGGACCTTGGCCAGATCTTCACAGGCAAGCTGATGGACGGAGGCTGGAAGGCTTTTCCAGAGTGATAGTAGATGCAACCAGATGCTGCAGTCATGGAGTGTTTCAGGGCTAATTGTATTACTGTTATGGTTTTTGACAGGCTTTCTAACAGCTGTATTTCTGAGCTTTCTGTGGGTCCAGCTGAAATATTAGTACAGGCATTTGTGTGTTTGATCAGTGTGGAGGTTCCTTTTACTTTCTTTATGGGGTTGTAGGGCAAAACCTTTCCCTCCAATTGAAAAGTCACTTGCTTATGCAGTTCTTTGCTTTCCCGAGACACTGCCTAAAAAATTTTGGGAAAACCCACCTCGTCCTCCAACTCTTCCCTGCAAAAAGCCCTACCAAAATGCATGGTGACTGTTCCTAGTTAGAGGAAGAGTTTTCTACAGAAAGTCTCAACTTTTCATAGATAGGATGTATTTAACTTTGATTTACACACTTCTATTTTTCTAGACAAATTGTCAGCAAAAATGTCTACTTTCATTGAAAAGTTTGCTTTCTACTGAAAAGAAAACAAATGAAAAGCAGAGTGTTGAGTCTGAAGGTTTCCTATTCTGGTGCCCCAAGCCTTGTCCCTAGGTTCACCCCGAATTCCACATGAAGTAGCTGGTAGTATTTCTTTCCTCTTAACTCAAGGTCTGAACCTTGATCTAAACCTCATCTGTAGCCAGGGATACCCTCCAGGTACAAACCTCATTCGTAAAATTTTGTGTCTGTGGCTCTGTTAATATTTTTAACTAACTTTTTCTGGAGATGTAAGAAGGCTCAATAGGTCATAANTTTTTTTTTTTTTAATTGTCAGAGAAGACATCAGAAAATCAACTTGAGTTCTAAGGAGCCCTGGTAATATTCTGTCCTGTTTCTCTATGGGAAATACAAAGAAAATTGAAACAAGACTCACAAATTTAAGACATTTCTTGCAGATTTGCTGTGTAAATGAGTAGCAAATGAAATGTTAATTCCCAGTTTTTTCTGCTTCAGATTTCCTTAATACTGTTTCTCTTGGAGCTCACTGCTTATATTCAGTTTTTCTTGTAAAGCTGTACTGTGGCTGAACCAAATGAACAGCTGTGTCAGACATAAACCCCACAAAGGGCCAGAACACGTCTGTGGTTATTCTTCCAAATTTTTACAGGGGAAATATATAATTGAAAAGCTAACTGGTAATTTTATTTATCCAAGCAGGGTTGTTTTCTTTTTTTTTCATTTTTTCTCAATGCAATTTGGTTTAGTTTATTAGCCAGCATCTGGCATTTTTTCTTGTTTGTGTTATTTACAGAGAAAGCAGTCACTGTAGTCTCTGATTTCTGAAATAATTTTTGGAATAAATAATGTATCTGGTCTCAGCACTTCTTGTCCTAAACCACTGATAACATCATTGCTGACTGATCTATTGATGCCCGTTTAGTAAGTAAATTAAAGATCATTTTATATATGTTTTTGGAAAACTTGGCTAAATGACTCATGAAGTTAATGTATCACCAACTGTAATTGAGAGAAACTCTGTACAGAACTGCTTATTAGAGCAGCAAGATGACAGACATGCACACAGAGCGATTTTCAAGGTCTTGTTTTGTGAGTCTTACTGCTGTAGTGCATAGTTGCATTGAGAAGGGATAAGTTTGAAACACAGTGTCTTAATCATCCCTGGGCTCAGTATTTTGCTTGGACATGGAGGAACGTAAAATGAACGCATTCTTGGTCCTGTAAAGTTTAATGCAGCTGTCAAGCAGAAGACAGTCAAGTCAAGAAGAGAGGAGGTAAAAAGTCATTACAGGAATGTGGGTAAAAACTGGATTCCTCACTAGCCTGAGTAGTGAGAGAGTGGTGAAGGAAATACATCTGAGAGTCCTCTTTCTCCCCTCTTTTTTCCTGTCTTTACGTGTTTGTTTTCACCAGAGAACTGGTAGCTGTTAGCAGTAAAAGGTAGGTAGTCCTTGGCTTTTGTCATCTGTGCAGAAGCTTGTCTTTGCTCAGGAGTTAGCGGGGCTCGTTGATTGAGCTTTAAACTAGATGTGACAGGGAAAGGGGACAATGTCAGGCTTGCCCTTGTCAAGCTGTGGGATGACATGCCAAGGTTCGAGGCACAGGATGCAGGTGAGAGCCTTCAGCCAACGGATCTGAGATTTTCTAGCCATATTGGAGCACAGTTGAAGTCTTATGCCAGTGACTCATGAGGTAATAAAAGCCAACAGGGAAACACCAGTGAAGTATCTCAGTGAAATTAGGGGGTGTTTCTCTAAGCAGGCAACACAGCTGACAGTGCAGCTGAGGTGCCTTTACACCAGTGCACAAAGTATGGGTAACAAACAGGAGTTGAAAGCCACCATGCTGCTAGAAAGCTGTGACCTCATTGCCATTACTGAAACTTGATGGGACAAATCCCATGACTGTGTTGTGACTGTTGATGGCTAAAGACTCTTCGAAGGTACAGGGGAGGATGGAGAGGGGAAGGGGTTGCCTTCTACATCAAGAGGTGGTTTGAGTGAGAAGAGCTGTCTCTGAAGGACAGCCATGAGCAATTTGAAAGCTTATGGGTAAGAGTCAGAGACCAAGACAACAAAGGGAATCTCATGGTTGCCATTTACTACAGGTCACTCAGTCAAGGGGAGCCTACTGACAAAGGCTTCTTGCTCCAGCTGCAGGAGGCATTGCACTCCCAGGCTCTCATTCTGCTGGGAGACTTCAACCACCCTGACATCTGCTGGGAAAGTAGCATGGTGAGCTCTAAGCAGTCCATGAGACTCCTGGAGTGCATGGAGAACAACTTCTTACGCCAGGTAGTAGGCAGTCCTACCAGAGGGAATGTGGTACTGGATCTATTGGTCACCAACATAAGTGAGTTAATCAGGGCCATCAAGGCCAGTGGCAGCCTGGGCTGCAATGATTGCATCCTGAGGGATGTGGGACAGGCAAAGAGTAAAGTCAAACCCACGAATTTTAGGAAAGTAAGCTTCCAGGTTGCCAAGGAGCTAGTCAATAGAACCCCCTAGGAAGCTGCTATGAGAGACAAGGGAGCAGAAGAGATCTGGCAGATCTTGAAGGATGTGCAAGAACTAGTGATCCCCAGAAACAAAATTTGGGCAAGGAAGGCACAAGACCAGCATGGCTGAGTGAGGACCCCCTAATCAAACTAAAGGGTGAGAAAGAAACCCACAGACAGTGGAAGCAGGGACAGGTATCCTGGGAAGAGTATACAGATAGAGCCCAATTGTGTAGGGGTGGAATGAGGAAGGCCAAGGCAAAACTGCAGCTGAACTTTACAAAGGTCACAAAGAATAACAAGAAGGGCTTCTATAGGAGTGTCAACCAGAAAAGAAAGGTCAAAGAAAGTGTTTACCCCATCAATAAGCAAGGGTGCCAAACTGGTAACAAGGATGAGAAGACTGAGGTACTCAACAATTTTTTGCCTCAACCTGCACTGGTAACCACTCTTCTACACCTCTCAAGTGGATGGACTGTAAAAAGGGGACTAGGGGAGCCAGGTCTCTCCCTCTATAAGTGATAATCAGGTCTGTGACCATCTGAGGAATTTGAGCCCATGTAAGTCTATGGGACATGATGAGATGCATCCCAGAGTCCTGAGAGAATTATCTGATGTAGTTGCCAGACCACTCTCCATGATACTCAAACAATCATGGCAGTCAGAAAATGAAAAATAAAGTGCAGTTTTCCTGTATTTGCACAGTGCCTTACACTGCTTAGGGCTGCATCTACTCCCTGAGCAAGTAATTGCCAGAAGTTGCATGCTTTTTTTTCTGTGTCATCAGGCTTTTCCTGGAGTTTTGTGACTAACTCTCTTTTGCTTTCCTGTGATTTTGAAGAGGAGCCCTCTCTTGATAACTCCTGAGTGACTGCTGTAAATTAAGTGCCATAGGGATTTGGAGAAGAATTGTGCCATGCTGCAAAATGAAGCTGCATGTTACATTTTTAAAGAAAGATTTCAGACTACAGCACTGTGCATTCATCAAATCCTTCACAGGCTGGTAAATAACCTTCTATTACTCCCACAAACATGTATGGAAAGTTGTCTGCTTCTTTACTCCAAAGAACCCTCTCTTTGCATTGATTTGCTCTCACAATTGCTCTGTGTCAGCCCTTGAGGTCTGCATTGTGAGACCTTCCTTTCTGCAGCTACGGCATGTTGTTGCTATGACTGAAATACAGTTTGGGGTAATGGCCATTTAGTCAATGCAGGCATTCATTTGGAAGAAGTTTAACATTAGCACTTTCTGTGCTTGGTACTGCCAAGTGCCAGGCTCCCTCATCCTGATTAGCAAAGCATTTGAACTTACCCATAAAGCTCTCCATCAGTGCTCACATTGATTTCAGTGGAGCCAAATATGCAGTTAAACTTTCAAGATATGCTAAAGTGATTAGGTTGGGGGAATCAGATCAAGTGAGAGCAAGTGTACAGCACACAGAGAACACAGAGTCAAGTTTACAGCAACATAATCATCACAACTGAAAATTTTCAAAGGTTTTCTTTTAAACCACTATTTTTGTAGAATAACCTTAGTCTGCTTATAATTAAGTCTTAAAACCATGGAGCCATTTAAGCCTCATAGCTGGTAATTTGAGGTCTTCATGTGAATGTATTTTCCTATATCAACACTAATTTATTTCTGGACAAAAAAAGAAAAGAAAAAAGATACTATTATAAGAAAGATCTGTTTCCTATGGGGTTTCTCTCAAAGTGCAGACAAAAATAGGGCTGGAATCTGAGCTGAAATTGCAGGCATGGATTCTGAATTGTAATTCTCTTTGTAAGTAAAATGATCCAAATTCAGAGTAGCCTCAAAAAGTAGATTCTTCATCTGAATAGGATATTCACACTTACATAAATGTTAAAAAATGTCACAGTAGCATTCAACTTCTGATGGAGTCTTGGTGATTTTCCTCTGTCTTCCTGTGAAAAAACATTCATACCTTGGACTGGCACATGCCAGCAAAAAAATGCTGTGAGTGCTAACGCTTGTGAACTAACATATCTGTATGAAAGTGGCTGTTTCATATCACATTTTATATAGTGGCAGATTAAGTATTTGGCATGCACACTAGGGACCTATTTTTAAGTATTTATTCCCATGTTTATTTTTCTTTCAAATGCTGCCGCAGTAACAAGTTACTCGCACTTAACCAGTGATTTTATATCTTTCCCCAATAGACTAAAACCAGAGAGTAGATAAAAAAAGAAATTATGATAAGAGGCAAAAAAAAAATTCCATTCCCTAAAAAGGAAAAGAAAATGCAGCTTTTCTGTGTTTGCACGGCCCCTTACAGTGCTTAGGGCTGCAGCTGCCTCCCAGCAATCATCTATCTTACATGCGTTGAACAAAACGTGCTGTACAAATGGGTTGCTGTGCCCTGTATCTGCAGGTGAGAGAGAGCAGATGCAGGGGGGTGCTGTAACATGCACTGCCAAAGAATCAGGTATAGTCAGAGTGGCTGGCTGTTCCTGGCATCTTCCGAGGGATGTGTGGGAGAGGACTTTGGGAACCTTGCTGAGCAGATCTGTACCTGCTCTTTGTCTTGAGGGGGTGGTGACTGTTCACACGGATGACTTTTATCCCATCAGAGAGAATACTCTTGAAAAGGCAACAGGGGAACTCTGAGGAAGCAATGTCAGGGTGGCTTGGGAGAGTTGGAGAGTTGACGCAGGATTTGAGAGGGCAGGATATGCCTCGAATGCAAGCAGTGTATTTAACATCAATGCGACTGCTGAAGTTTCAAAGTCACACAAATATTTACTTACATGTGGAAACTGAGACAAGCTCTGTGGTCTAATGAGATGAGATTACAGAAGAAGAAATATATGCTCTGGGCACTTAAACAAGGATAAGTGTGATGTGCTGCTGGGTGAAGGGCTGACTTGACACAGACCCTGACAGCACTTAGGGCTTGTGCTCGCAGCTCGCCTGTTGAGAGTTAGTGTCAGGAATTAAATTTGTCTAATATACACTGACACTAGGTGAGAAGGATCCTTTTCCCCATTGTCTATGGGAGTGTCTCAGACATGGGTGTCCTATCTTGTTTTGGTTTTTTGTTTTGTGGCGTTTGGGAATTTTATTTTCATTTTTAAATTTTCTTTCTCTCTCTGTTTTGCTTGTTTCTGGCATTGCATTTCAGGTTTCTGTGACTCCTGCATTCCAGTTTACTCTTCTGATCTTGATTTTGATGTCTTAGTAAAGCCTCCAGAACCACACTTGTTTCACTGCAATTTATTTACTGTTGCCACCTCTTTCTGCATGTTGTTTCTTTTGCACTTTTTTGCCTCCTTGTGCATTTTTAGCTTCGAGTTGGACTCAATAGTTCTTCTGGATCCCTTCCAACTCAGAATATTCTGTGGTTCTATGATTTCTTTCATTTTTATGAAAGAAGGTTGTGTTTTAGGCCCTGCTCCAGAGAGTAATTTTGAAATAATCTGATTGGGACTGCTGATATGTTTCAATGTTGCTTTACATGTACACTTTTTTTGAATCAGCAGATTTGTGCACGTTAATTCTACTACATAAGAGTGTCTTTCTTTGAAACCAAAAGTACTTTGGAAGTTTTTAGCTCCAATGTCTTGTTATATGTATTGTTTTAAATTTTAAAGTAAATTAAAAAGCACTGATCTATAAAGCAGCGAAATATCCCTGCAGAATATTTCTGCATGTGTAAATTATCATGTCAATCAAATCATCTATCTACAGCTATCAGTTCCGGAGGGTAATACTTACTTAGTAATCTGCTTTATGCTGATACAACATTGTTTTCTTAATATTTCCAATAGTTTAGAAATTGTGGTCAAAAGCACTTTAAGATACATGAGGTAATTTGTGTGAGTACAGTAGGATATCAAGAGGTTAAATGACTCAGTCTCCTGACCTAGCTCCAGAACTGTCATTCCTTTCTAAAAAAGTACTTTTTCCAGGAATGCAAAAACAAAGCCTCTGACATTTATTATTCTGATGTATGTCTGTTCTCAGGACACTACATTTCTGTGGATACATCTTATGAGGGTGAGAAAGCAGTGCTGTACAGCCCTGATCTGTACTCTGATGATTGGAGCTGTCTCAGACTGATTTATCAGATAGCAACGACTGCAGAGACTTCTGATCCCACGAGGCTCAACCTGTACCTGAGGCAGGAAGGAGAAAGTTTTGATCGTTTGCTGTGGTCAGCCAAGGAGCCATCAGACAGCTGGCTCATAGCTAGCTTAGATTTAATGAACAGCACCAAGAAGTACAAGGTAAGCCCCATTTCAGAAGATGCCACAGACTTTCTGGTGCATATATTGCGGTCTATAGACTGCTTTTTTGACATATTCAAACTATTTTGAGCCCCATTCTCAGCTTTCATCTCTAAGGCTGGCAGCACATCAGTCAGTTGACCCCTCTGTCCCTAGCACCCATGAGCAGAGCTGGCAGGAGGCAGTGCTGTGACCAGCAAGTGTGTGGAGCGGCTCACGGGACGCACGGCTGAGCCCCACAGTGGGGATGCCTCACCTCCTGGCACCCTTGTGGAGCTGCTGATGCCACGTAGCAGATATGGGACCTCCCCAGCCCTGGGTCTGCGGCTGCGCTCACTAATTTCTGCCCTCTGTGCCTTTTGGGAAGGAGTCAAATGCTGGCAGGAGAATATTTCTACCCAAACCCCATCATGTCACATCACTCATAATAGCATCTTGCATAACCACAACTGATGAATATGGAGTTCATTGCTCTTAAATGAAGTGTGGGAATCTTTTTGCCTTTTCTCATTGTCCTTCAGTGTGTCTTCCGTGCTCAAGGAAGAGCATTAGCTCTGCCTTTAATGCATTCTGCCAAGCTCTTTCAACAAAAGCACCTCTCCTGACTGTAAGAATGAACCCCCCCACATATATTTAATCCATTCTCCTGTTTATCTTGTTTAAATGTTCAGGATAATGAAAACCTAAAATTTACAGTTTATTTTATATTTTGCAGCTTGTACTGGAAGGTGAAATAGGTCAAGATAAATCTGACAGTATAGCAATTTTTGAAATCAAAATAACTCCTGGATATTGTATTGGTAAGTGCTCTCTGCTCAACCCCTACATTCTTTGCATAGAAAAAATGCCTTGTTGGCAGTTTTAAAACTGGATTAAAAGTCTGGGTTTAGAAAAAAGGTAATGCCTTTTTCCTTATTGACTGCCACATTCAATATAGATATTGTTAAGCTAACATTGCACAGTAATAAGTGGGGTTTTTTACCCATGTCCATGATATATATAGACATATCATATAAAATAATGCATTCTAAAGTTATTTATTGTTCATGCAGAGATAAGTGTTATATTTGAAAAGACTGTGCCCTGCTGCAAATATTAGACATAACAGCTGCAATATTATTTCTGTCTGCCTGCTCATGCTTCCTAGCAGTGGCATCTTGTAGGCTGCAGAGCCAAAACTCTCTTGATATTTACACTTACTGCTATTTCCTTGTGACATTTGCCAAAAACTGCTAATGAAGTTCAAAAATTTCAGGGAGACGTTTGTATTTCTGGGGAGCTCTGGTAGAGTCCAACAAAATTGTCACAATTCTTTGGCTCTGTGAAGGAAACAAAGCAGTTGCATTACTGTTATGAAGTACCAATCCTGATTTGTTTCTAGCCATCCCTGATTTACAAGTGAAAGTTCCGCTCTGGTTATTTAATGTTACAAAGGAGTATATTTTAAATCCACTTTATTTGGTTCTAAATTACAGCAGTCCTGTATTGACAAAGAGGATGAAATGAAAATTTTACCAAAAGATGATCAAAAATAGTGGCTAAGTTTGCTTTTGTTTATTATGAGCTTTAAAGTGCTGTGTCCAGTTTTATAAATACTGGTGTTATCTGCACTGCCATATGTGAAGTGAGGCCAGTGCTTAGCCATTTGCTATTGCCACTTCTGTAATGAAAATGTGTGCACTCTGATGGTGGTGTCTAAAATTGCAGAATGTGACTTTGAAGAAAATCATCTTTGTGGCTTCGTGAACCGCTGGAATCCCAATGTCAACTGGTTTGTTGGTGGAGGGAACATTCGCAATTCTCAGTCTATCCTGCCCAAAGACCACACACTTGACAGTGCACTGGGTAAGCCACAAATGTAGAGCAGCAGCGTAGTGGAAGAATCTGAGTCTGTGATTCATGTATGACTCTCATTCTGTGAGTTATTATTATGTGACTTCTTTCTCTTCTCCCAGCATTGAAGGGGGTGAGGTGGTAGGAATGGTTTAGTGGGGGGAAAAAGGGATTAGAAAAAAGCTGAGGGGAATATGTAAAGTTCACACAAAATTTCCTGTAAGCTTTGTAATAAGGTTGTTATGCTCTTTGCTAGGATTCAAAAGTACTCAGAGTAAGGGTAAAACTTTGGATGGAGAGGAAGAATATTCACCTGTGTATTTTAGAAATATGTACCACATTAAATTTTAGAATCTTGTACCACTGTTCTGTACATGTGGCAGGGGTTTTCTTTCCCATGGGTAGTGAGAAAGTTGAGTAGGAAAACTAAAGGAATGAAACATGCTTGGAAAATGTTGAGTTAAATTGCACAGTTTAGGTATTTTGTTTCTTTCAGTCAAATGTGGTGCTGTTAGTACAGCCCCTGAGAAGCAGAATGGTGTAAAGACTTAACAGGAGTTTTGGCACTTGCCGTGTATGAAATCCTTGTCCTGGACACCTTGCTGGAAGGAGAACTTTTTACACAGCCATGGAGAAGGGTTGGGAAATAACTTCATCTTTGCACGAAGCACCACAGCAGGTGATGATCGGGACATCTGGCTGCTGTAGCATACTGTGTGTCTTGGACAGAGTGGTGCTTGTGACAGACAGTGAAAGGAATCACATCACGAAAAGCAGGGTTGATCCTCTTTCCTTAACTCATGCCGCTGTGCCTTTTTATTTATTTCACAATTGTGTGAGTTGAGTACAGAGTGTAACTCCATCCCTGCGTCACCCCACAGCACCTAAGTGCTGGTAAAATTTTGATGGAAATTTAATTCACCACAACTTCAACAGCAGACAGTGGATCAATTTAAAGAAGTAATGTGACAGGAAATGCTGCCAACTGGGAGGGATCTGTTTTCTTGTAGCCACAGTGTTTCTATTGCACACCAAACCCTCACTGCTGACTATTGACTGAGAACACCTCAAGAAGCCTGAAGTCACAGAAGAGCTTTCTCTTTGCAAAGGATTAGGCTGTGGAGGTGCATCAGCCAGGGAGATCATAGCTAAGCTATTAAAGGTACTTAAACTGTAGAGCAAAAGTGAAGCTGAGGACTTCTCAGGCAAGTATTGCTGAAGCCACTTGTCCCCTGGCAATGGGAAAACTAAAGGAGACCCACAGCCCTTTCCCCTCCTTCCAGTGAAGTGAGAAGTGACATCTACAACTCTGAGAACACCATGAGCTAATTAATGTAGTGCTGCCCATACAAGCCTAATGGCACAGTTTGAAGTGTCTCTGCCAGTTTGACATCTCATTCTCCTCTAAACTTTCTACCATGTTTTGGTTCATCATAGACTGTTTGGTGCTGTGTTTCTGGAAGCATAGAATAAAAACTACAGATGCACAGTGTGTTTGTTAACATGGATACGTCGTGTTTAAATTGAGATCACTCTCCCAAAATCAAAGTCTTAGAAACTGTACCCTTTGAAAAGCCTGCAGGTCATACTGGCTGTTGAGGGGGGAGGGAGTCTACTCATGTATAATGCGTTTTTCTGTTTACTAAAGTCTCTTTAACAAAATGTTTGCTACAAAAATACTCCAGTCTATTCAGTAAAGATAAAACATTTATAAACAAAATCTTAGATAGCCCAAGCAGAATTATACAAGCAGTGAAACCTGCAGATTAAAGGTAATTTGCCAATTAATTTGATATATTAAATGAACCACTGTGTAAAATGTGAGAAAACACATGACTTACAATCTTGTTGATTTTCTTTGGTTTCCTCAGTAAAAGCTGCACTAGAAAAAGACTAAATACTATATTTAGGTGTTGAAAGGCAGAGAATTTACACAGTTGTTACACATTTTTCCATTTGTGAATGAGTCCCAAAATTTAGAGTTTATTACTTTTCAAATAAAAATATAAATAAATATAAATGAATATATTATTTATAATAA
>VXBX01003243.1:2650-27184 GCA_013400415.1 Scytalopus superciliaris | reverse complement strand
AAGACTTAAGAAAGAGCTGAGACTGACTATTTTGCCAGTGGTATCTTAGCCAGACAACTTCGTGTTGTATGTAGGAGGAAAGAAGAAAAAAAAATCTTTTAGAATTACTAAAACTTCCTAGAAGCAACCATTGTTGTCTAGGCCATAGTCTGAGCCACATGTCTAGTCCCTGTTCATCTCCTGATACTGTGAAATACTGTGAGATACTGTGAGATACTGTGAGATACTGTGAGATACTGTGAGATACTGTGACACTCTTTAAAGCACACTACTTACAGCAGTGTCCTTTAAAACGTGTCCTTACGTCAAGTTTCTTTTCTATTCATAGGTCACTACATGTATGTGGACTCTGTCTATGTCAAGCATTTTCAGGAAGTGGCCCAGCTAATCGCACCAAAGACCACGGCGCCAATGTCTGGCTGCTTATCTTTTTATTACCAGCTTAAGCAGGAGAGCAGCATTGTTTTTACTGTTTACTTGAGAGATGTGAGTGGCTTTTATGAAGAGATCTGGAAAACAGACACTGCACTGAGTGCGGACTGGGCACTCGCAGAAGTTGAATTCAATGCTCCGTACCCCATGGAGGTAAAGCAATCCTTCCTGTACAGTCAAGCTGTGACTTCCAGGTTGCCTTGGACGTGAGTGCCAACTCAGGCTGATCCAGGCACGTGGCAGTGACCATCTGAAAAATGGTTATAAAGATGCTGCTGGCCTGTGGTTTCCTTGATCCTTTGCATAAGAGTCAAAGAGGGATCATTTTCCATACTCATGCTTGATTTTGAAATCGGGTGTTGCAGTGCTTGATCAGAATACTTTGAGAGGTTGTTGAGTCCTATTAATATGAGGTTTTTCAGTTGTGACTAAATAACGTCAATGTTCTCGTAGTCCCATATTTCTGTGACTGCACAATCCATTTCTGAAGATGCTGAGGATCATAAAATAATGTACTGAAGAAGAAAAATATAAAAATATTTGAGGTCTATTCTCTACCTTAATACGATCCTGCCATTCATGAGGTAGAGTCCAAATTTGGGTTCTAATAGTAGTCCTTAGATGTGAAAGACAGCTCTCGATATGGTTACTATAATGACTTTCAAGAATATCAGAAAGAANTATATATATATATATATACTCACACTGTGTACTCTCTTGCTATATAAATACTTCTGATGCCAGGATTACAAATAAATTCTCTCTACCTGCTTTAATTCCACCTCAGTTATTTGCTAATTCATCATAAACCTGCAGATTTTCAGAAATTTTTAGAGGTAAACCTGATTTTCATCACATAGCCCTTTTATACTATAAAATGTCAGTGATCAAGTCACACATTTCAATCATCAGACTTCAAGGGAAAGGAGAGTAGCTCTGATAAAGCCTCATAATACTGAACGGTAAGTGAATTACAGATTAAATAAATACAAAGTAAGAGGACTATCAGTGGAAATTAATTAATGATCACTTAGAGCTTGGCATTACTGTGGTTAGCTTTGTGAAAATACCCTCTCATTTTTCAATGGCATTCTAAGTAACATCCAGAATGTTAGAAACTATCTGTATTGGAATAAAAAGCAAAACAGAGGATGTTTTACCACTGCATGAATGCACAGGGTACTGTCATGTTCAGCAGGGTATGCAACTTGAACCCTCTCCATTCAAAAACAATATCCTAGAACTACACGAGGGAGAGATGAAGATACTCAAAAGTATGGAGAAGTTACATTAATGAAATAGCAGTTTTCATTCTTTAAAAAACCAGATTGAAGTAGAATATGGTAAAGGTTCTTAAATAGTCATAAATATTACAGACAAGATGATTTATGTCGCTTACAAAATTCTTCGTTATCAGGTAACAGTTCTAAAATAAACCAAACTGAGAATTTTTTCTTATATGACATATCTGTAGAACTCACTTCCACAGCATACTATGGATGCCATTATTTGTATCAGTTAAAAAACTATTTAGAAAAACTAATGAAAAAGAAAGAATCCATCAGGAATGTCATGTGAAGGAAGACGAACTGTCTTCAGTTCTCTTTGTAGATGCTCTCTATTGGAAAAAGGCACTGAGCTACACGAGCCTTTAATCTACTCAAAGAATTTTTATGCAATCCAACACAGTGATTATTTTGAAGATCATTTTATAGAAAAAAAATTAAACCTTTCACATAATTTCTTCAGTTGCTTCAAGAGGGTCTTCCTCTTCATTTCATCCAGCTGAAGGAGATTGCTCAGAATTCTTTCATCAATAGGCAAGACATCACAGGCATTGCTTTCACTGAACAGGATCTTGCTCTGAAAGCATTTATCCTTACATCCTTGTTTTGTCCCTTGCATTGTGATTCAGGCGCCTTCTCAAAGTCTTCCTGTAACTCAGAGCTTTGATACTTAAGAGAAATTTTAAGGCACTTCCTCAAGAGTTATAGACTGTTCTCCATTTAGCTGAGGAAATGATGTCCCTGTGGAATAAGTACAATATTGTTTGATCTTTGTGGTAAATGAAACACAGCAATAGCTTTTCTGGTTCTTAAATAAATTTTGTAAAGGAAATCTGCCCTGCCAGCTGATGCCAAGTCACAGTTTGAGTGTCCAAGGCTGTATACAGAAAACAGTAAAACTTAATATTTGAACAGCAGAGTAATGAACACAGTAGGGGTTTAACTCTTGATCCAGATATATTCTACATACAGTAATAATTAGGCAGCTTTGTAGTTCCAGTCAATACAGACTGAAGGTTGTGACTACTGGCTTTGTATAATATCATGGCAGAAGCCTTATGGCATCTTTAAAACTGATGCTTCATAGAACAGCAGAAGAGTTATGTTCCTTTTGGTTTTTCCTTGACCTTGAGTGGACAAAGATCTGGTGCTAAGGTCAGACTCCTGAATTATATCCCTTATAAGTAATATAATTTAATTTGTCCCAACACTTAGAGTCCCATCTGAGATGTGCTGGAGTCTGTCTGGGACAGCCAATCAGAATTCTGTGTGTGTACTAAATTTATTGCTGAGTATATGGCAGATGAATAACAACTTATCATAATTTCTAGGTAATATTTGAAGTTGCTTTCAACAGTGCCAAAGGGGGTTATGTTGCCCTGGATGATATTTCTTTCTCTCCAGTTTACTGCAGCAATCAAACAGGTATGATGAGCTCTTATTGCTGTTTACTTTCCTTGTTTTTCCCTTTGCTTTTCCCTTCTGAACTGTATTTGCAGTATTTGGTGCTACCTTCTCAGCTGACCAGTGCCATTGGGCTCCTCTTCCTTCTGGTGACATAGCAGCAGACTCATTAATTTGATCCAGAAACCAATCCTTAATGATTCCATTCCAGAGATCTTGCTTCAGGGTTTTTGAAGTGGAGTGCCAGACTGAATGTTGTGTTTGCATCACTCTGGGTTTTAAGAAATTACCACTTGCAGGCCTGTCACAGAAAGAGAGGGCGGATTTCCCCAAGTATGATGGTGTGAGGAAGAAAATGTCTTGGGCTTTTCATTAATGCCACTGTAGGCATTCTTCTTCCTGCCATATGCCCTGAGGTGTTCTTCAGGGCCCAGATGTGAGCCTTGCCTTCCTGTCTTCACTCTTCCAGGATGTATGACTCATCTCAGACAGTGGTATGGCTGTCGGGTTTTTATTAGGGTTTCACAACAGCAGACATCAGCTGAATCCATGTGACCTTTGCTGTAGAGACAGTTGGGACAAAAGACTTTGTCATTTGTGAATGAAGCCTTTTAAGTAGCTGTGTACTGGTTGCTGGGGTCTTACTGGGGCACTTAGCACTAGTCAAAAGTAGATTCCTGGTTTCCCACCTATTCATTTGGTATTAAGTTTGAATTTTCTGGCTAATGCTTTGAAGTGATCAGGGAAAAAGAGGGCATTTCCCCCTTTTTTATCTGCTTGGAGTATTTGCTAGCTCTGCCTCCACTGCTGAAGGAGGTAGATTTGACATATGTTAGTAATCCGCAACTCCTGGCTGAGTAAGTCTGGTTGTTTCATTATCTCCTCAATACTTGTTTTGGTTTTGCTTTGTTTTGCAAAAAAATTCCTATGTTATATTTACAGTATTCCAGGGATTGGAGCTGTGTGCCCATCTGTGGTTTCTGCTTTAATTTTCAGATGACTTATATGTGTTGAGGTATGGGATAAATTTTACAGCATTTTCTGCCCCAATGGTTGAAGTTCAGATCTAATCTGACTGGTTCATAATCTATTCTGAATACAAAAGGTTCAGTGAGAGCTTTGCCTACTAACTCTCATTTTGATGGTTGGTTTTGTTGTTGGGATTTTTTTCTGTTTGAGAAATGAATGTAAATAATTTGCTTTATATTTTGTTGAAGTACAACATATACTATTTGATCCTTCAGACTTATCTTTTATTGTCATCTTCGGGTCTTCTGAGTAGGGAATTCCTCTTCTTGTTGTTAAAGTGCAAGAGATCTTGTATTCAGCCATAACAGTGTATGTAACAGCTCTAAGTTTTTTTGTCATTTCTTCTGGAAGTTTTGTTCAAAACATACCAGAGTATTAAATTTGCTCAGCAAAGAATAAATTAGAATATGGGTTTAATGCTGCATTGACCTGGTAGTGCTCCAGCTGTATTTTCTTAAACTAGGAAAGCAGTGGTGGGAGGCCACAGCTGTGGCAGAGTAAGACACACAGACAGTGCTTAGATTTGGGCTGTCTGAGGCTGAAAAGACCACAAACATCACTCCAAAGCCAAAATTTTCTTTCTTTTGAAGGTGACAGCCTGTGTCCCTGCCCTTGCTGGGAAATGTCTCTTTGTCTCCACAAAGAAGGGTCATATGTACACAGTGTCCTGGATCAGGACTCTTGATGTAGCCAAAATTTGTGTGACGGTTTTGGGTTGTCCCCCTCCTTCCCCCAACATCTGGTATAAGAGACTGACAATGCTTTTAAAGTAGAAATGTTTTGTTTACAAGCAGCCATTCACCAGGGGATATTTTTTCAGACTAGAGCAAACCCTGACCTGTGAGTTCCATTATTGCAGGTCAAGAGGGAGGCGTCAGCAGGGCTGTGATATTTAGTGGTGCTTTTAATCAACTTTGGTATAAATGGTTCAGATTTCTTTGCTGAAGTGTTAAAATATGTGAGGCAAGCTCCAGAGGTTCATAGCCGTGAGTGGGTACATGAACTAAAAAATGTTTTACTTACATACTTACGCCATCCATTTGCATGCACGTTATACGTGACTACAAAAGGATTTTTAAAAACTGCTGTTCATATTGAGTGTTGATATTCAAAAGTTACCCTTTGGAAACTGAAATGAAAATATGACACCTATGCACACACAGACACACATTCATGCTGATTTTGTCCTAATATTTTTTGACTGAAGGAGCAGGATGAAAACAAATGGTCTGAATGTCTTTGTGCGTTACGTGTTGAAAGAGGAATTTTCTTTTAGTATCTGTAGCTTATTTATATTTTAAAGTGGCCATGAAGGAGTTTTCCTTCTGGCTCCACAAAAATACAAGAATATAAGACCAACTTGCAACAGAAAATGGGTAGTTTGATTTCATTGTGACTTTGCACTATATATGTATAACATCTTTGCACATGCTTATCTTCTCTAAAGCAAAGAAAGATGAATCAGAATGTGCTTTGGCATCATTCTGCTTCAAATACCTGTGCTTATAACACTGTGCTCTTCCTAACAGAACTTATGCATCCTATCTTATAGGAACTCCTTTCAATCCTGCCAATGCAGGCTGCAATTTTGAGGAAGATCTGTGTGATTTTTACCAAGATCAGAAAGATGGCCCGGGATGGAGCAGAGTGAAAGTGAAGCGTAATGTGTATAGAGCAGGAGATCACACTACTGGGTTTGGTAAATCAAAACTGCTTTTTCTTAGAAGAGTCAAACTACATATAAAGGTTATATGAAAGGTTGTATAAAGATTCACCTATTGTATCAATGTTCACTCTGTTAAGTAATGTCATTGGCACACTGGCTAGTTTGCCTCACTGCAACTCTGCCATTAAAAATCAGTGTACACAACCTATCTGGACCTATCTGGAAGCCTGGCTGTGCTTCCCCACGTGTGAAGGGGGAAGGTCACCTACTGAATAGTCATGCAGGGCTATAAATCAGAGTGTCTTCGTCATGGCTCCATAGTCACTGGAGGGATGATTCCACAAAAATATGCAAGTAAATATAATAAGAGCTTAATGCATTGTTTTTACTGTAGAGAAAAACTGGGCTCTTCCAGGCTTAGGATAGTTGGCATTTCTAAGGGAAAACTGAAATACTGTGTAGTGAAGCCACATAATGAAAGGATTGCTAACAAGTTCCGAAACTCAGACAGTTCTTTGGTTATTAATCATATGTGCTAAAGTCTCACCTGTTTATACTTTATGCAGAGAATAATAGGCCTTGTGCCTTACCTTCCATTCTTTGATCTCACAGTGGTACTGTTGAAACAGACAGTTTTCCAGTGAGGCCAGCAGTCCAGGCAATTTTTCAGGGTAAATTTGAAAAGTGCTTATTTCTGGTAACTTAGCCATGTGCCATTTTAGCTGGAAGTAGACAGAATGCTTTTAAAAAAAATTGTTATTTCCTGTCAGAGCATGATAGTCTGTTTCTTGCCAGTTGAAACTGTTTTTGTAACTGAAGTCTGATGCAGTAACAGAAGTTGCTTTAATAGCAAATCGTTTGTGCTGATAGCATATTAGAAATAATAATTGTGCTGCCTTGCAGGTTATTACTTGTTGGCGAACACAAAGTTTACATCACAGCCTGAGTACATTGCACGTCTGTATGGCCCAACCCTGCCAGGAAACTTGCAGTTTTGCCTGCGTTTCTATTATGCCTTATATGGGTTTTTCCAAATGAGTGGCACTCTTGCAGTTTATATCTTTGAGGAGAACCATGTTGTTCAAGAGAAGATCTGGTCTGTCTTGGACTCTCCAAAGGGAGTTTGGACTCAAGCTGAAGTCTCCTTTAAAAAACCTATGCCTTGCAAGGTAAGAGCCAACTCTTCAAATCTGCTAAATTCTGGATGGAGGTTTTCCTTGCATTCTCTTCTCATGGTTCTTTGTTATTCAGGGGTTAACCCTAAGTGAGCTATACCTGCAAAGTGAAATAACATTTCCCAGGCAGTACTGCGGGGAGTAGAATGTTTCTTCACAGCCTGGCTCCCACAGGAGCCCGGATACCAGGAACAGTGCAGTGCTTCCTGGTGTCCTCAGCTGTAGTCACAATATTGATGGAGATTTCACCAGAGAAGCTCTAACAAGAGCCAGTTGTGTCTTGGTTTCTCAGCATGCTCCACATTCACTCTTTTTTGTTTGCCTGTTTCCTGTGTGATTTGCATCATTGTCATACTCAATTACAGATTTTAATTAATCTAAGAAGTCAAAATGGGGAGCTGAACCTACTTCCCTAAACTCAGCTGCTGGGTTAGAATATGAAACAAAAAGTCAGTGTAGTTCAGAGCAATGGAGTCCAAGAATTTGTAGTGTCTTGTTGGAGACATCACTATATTACCTCAGGAAGTTAATAATGCAATATTTGACATCACCTCCTGAGTAAGTCCCTAAGCCATTGTTATTCTTCGTCTCCACTCTTTTTACAAAGACTGATTTTTACACACATTTCTGTAGGTGCTACTTCTGTGGTTATCCTGAATTCTATAATGTGTTTTCACTGTCTGTGATTCACCTGAGCAGGACCAGATGGATCACTACCAGCTGATATTTAGATATAGCCTTCATTTTTCAGTATGATAGTACAGTGAACATATGAATAAAAGCTTGTCTCGCAACTCAAGCATTTCTAAATTAAAGGCAAACATCCTAAGCATTTTGTCCACTATAAATTAGTTTTTGAAATGGCAGTAGTTACGGAGTTTAACTTTTCTTGGGGGACAAAAAAAAGGTGTTTTTTCTTTGAAGTAAACACACTGTAAAAGAAAACAAAACCAAGCAGTTGCCTGAGTGTGTTGACAGGCAAATTTCTGCTGAAAATTTCAGTCCTAATTGTTGACTAGTGTTTTCTCTCAGATACCTGATATCTTAAAAATTTGATGGGATTTTAATGTATTTTATGCATAAAAAATAACAGAATTTCTAATTCCCTTTATTTTGTAGAATAAAAAAGAATTTTATAACTGCACAAGTGCATGATAGATAAGTTTCTCTTAGTGTCATCCCAAGACATTTGAAGAAAAGTATTTTTCACCTTTTTTTTTTCTGCTTTTAATCATGAAAAGGTATGGGTTAAAAAGGCAAGCTTATAATTCACTTTTGCCATCTCCTGTTTACGTGTTTCTTTATTGCTTCTGAAAAGGTTCAGTTTCTTGTGTAACATAAACTGTATGAGTAATGATGACATCTGAACATTTCTGTTAAAAATGGTTTATAGCCTCAGAGGTGGCAGTTTTTTTAGCATCAGACATGGAAAATCTCTTACAATATGAATTTGTAAAGAACAATTTTTATGTTTTCCTAGAAGTCAGTATATCTGAAATAGCTGGAAAGAAGCCTGCCTCCTATGGAAATCTTTTCATGAATTGCAGCTTTCATGTCTGTGGGCAGTAACTGATGTGGAGAGCAGGACAAAGGAGGATAAAGAAGTTAAGGGAATAACTTTGCTGCTTCTGAGCCTGAAGATCTGTAGGAGGAGAGATACCCCATGCTCTGCAGCGGGAGGGTTTGCTGGCCTGTGGCAGTTCTCAAAAACCTTCACTGGGTGCTTCAGGTCTTGAGAAAGAAACCCTTCTTTCCCGTGGAAGCAAGTTGTGAAATGTTTCTGTCGAGGAGGCAGTCCTCACGTGTCATAAAATGTGAGGTGTATTGGGCTTTAGAGAAGTCAGCATGTGTTTAGCCTATCACAATTCAGGCACCCCTTAGCCAAGTAACTATATATTTGGCAGAGGGTTCAGGTGATAACAGTTTTCCTTTAAGCAAATAGTACATGGAAGAAAATGGGTGAAGTTATGAACCATGTTAATATGGAAAAGTACATCAAGATATGTCTAGAGATGAGAAGGTAGAATAAAAAAGACAAATATTGCCAAAGTTTGAGCATGTGTCCGATTGCCATAAGGCAAGGGTGAAAACCAGGTGTAGTTGCAGGTTATTTTCTTGTAATGTTCACAAGCAGGCTCAAATGAAGTTGCACACTGAACCCGATTCTGGCTTTCCCTTTGCAATCTCATGCCCAATTCTTCAACCTTAATACTTCAGAAAGTCTTTTCATGCTTTATTTTGATTGTTTCTTCTTTTCCAAGCCCACAGAAAGAAGTGAAGGGGAACTGTGTGGCATTGTATAAACACTTAGGTTAGTTATCTGTGAATATATGTCTGCCTAATACCTAGTGAAACATCTGCCAAGAAACAGTCATTTCAGTGTAAGGCAGCAGTGGAGGTGCATTAGAGCATGTTTTACCTGACAGCAAGGCGTGGTGGGAACCAGCAAGTCAGGGATTATGCTTCAGGCTC
Organism: Scytalopus superciliaris; assembly: GCA_013400415.1. NCBI lineage: Eukaryota > Metazoa > Chordata > Aves > Passeriformes > Rhinocryptidae > Scytalopus > Scytalopus superciliaris. Next base: position 17,720 of record VXBX01003243.1, on the reverse strand, counting down.
TAGAGGAAGAGACAGTATTGAGACACATGAGAGAAGCTTCACCTCTCTTGTCCCATCTCCTCCAATCTGTCCTTGTGTCTCCTGCCTCGTCACTAAGGCATCTTTATCTAATGTACCCCATAGGCAACGAACCAATCCCACCTCCCTTCCCATGCCAATTCTCATCTTATTCCTGGCTCCTGGCTCTGGACTGTCCAATTTTTTTCCCTCTAATTCTGTTCCTGTCCCACTCTCTTTGCCCTGGCTTGTCCCATTTTTACAAAATTCTAGTTTTTCAGAAACTAATGACTTGACAAAAAGCACAGTTCTGGCACAAAGACCAAAGTATGACACTTTTGTGCTCCTACTCCAAAGCCTAGAAGCGTTCAAGCTTTTCACAGAATATTTTTTAATAGGGGCAGAATAGACCCTTTTTTTCCTAGCCTTGTTCTCGGAAATGATGGAACTGTTTTGGATTAAATCGTCCAAAACAAGCCTGAAGCAAGGACCCAGCATGGAAAGTCTGAGCTGAAATAATTGTGTCTTGGCAGTGTTATAAGCAAGTTAAAAGCAGTATTTTAGTGTAGAGAGGTGGTCTCAAAATAAGATAGGGCTGCCACCTTTCCTCTTACAGATGTGGTGGCCAATGTGCCTATCGTATTGTTTTCTGAGATGCATCATGCCTAGATTTGGATAAACTGTAGGCATGCACAGTAGTTTAGCTTAGCAGCTTCTGTGCTGCCAGGCGTGGCTTGTAGGCTGGGTCAACAGCTGTAGAAACAGAAAGCAGTCTCCTGGCACTTTCTTAATGGCCACTCAAGTCAGTGAGGCAGTTTGTGTCCTGGAGGTCATAATGATTTTTCAGCCAGAAAACAATTGTACTAAAATGCCTTATTACTCCTTTGTGTTTCTTCTACTATGAATGCTACTCCCAGAGCTTTGAAAACAATGTAAAATCTGTCTGATATGTTTTAATTTTGATAGCAGATTTATTTGCATCAGGACAATAAAAAGATTCAGGTTTTCATCTCTTGGTTGTGTAATGGTTTTTGCAAGTTCTTTTTGAATTAGCTAACTGCAGTCTGGCACAAGTTGATGGCTTGAATTCTGTAGACAGGAAACATGAAGCTGGCCAACTGGCTTTAATATGACACTTTGAAAATACGATGTTGTAAAGACTAGGTGGGTATGATCCAGCTAGGAAGTACCCAGGGAATAAATGTGAGAAGGAAGAAATTTAAAAAAAAAGATCTAACATTTTTAAAAATAAATTTAGCCATTCGTAGTTTGTTGCCTCTTGAAGGGCAGCATAAAAACCTAAGTCTGAAATGCAGAGTCTTTTGATTTGATTGAATGTACTGAAACTGATCTTCCAGGCCAGTACATGGCTGGAAAATGTAAGCACTAACGGAAAGAAAATTTCACATATCATATGCAACCTGGAGAAGCTCACATGCACTGTGGATCAAGAATTTGCATTTTAATATAGTGTGTGTGTGTTTGTGAGTATACACCACCATGAAAAGGTATTTCTTCTATGCAACTTCACAACTAAATCCAAATGCCTAGATTGAAATGAAAGTTTGAGTTCAACTTGAGTTTGTTTATATCAGTTGTACTCATTTCTGCTAAATCTGGTTCACCATTTTGAAGTTCAGGTTTTCAAAAGCAAACATCTTGTGTTGTTTAGCCATTCATGCAAGCTTTGGCAGTGTTACCTAATGGCGTAGTGCTTGAATACTTCCCATGGACTTAAAAATCAAATCCTCAGAAAGGTAACTGGCATCATAACAGTCCATCCTACTTTCATCAGAGTAGCTCTGGCACCATTTCTTGGGTTTTCATTCTCTCAATATATGTTTCTTCATCTTTCATGTGTTTTTTTTCCTCAGTCTCTTTTACTTGAACTCATCTGTTTGTTTTCACTCATCCTCCATAACTAATTTTAGCTGCAGTTGTGAGAAAGCAAACTCAAGTGACTGAGTGTTGCACTTCCGTATTTACACATTTTAAAACAAACGAAAGGGATGACTATTTCTGGAACAACTAAACACTGAGCTACTTTGCTGCAGGATGCTGTGGAGGCCAATAGTATACATTCATTTTAAAAGGGATTACACAAATTCACGGAAAATAGACCTCACAGTGACTGTAAACAGAGTGGTTTAGGTGTTACCTCCAGTTCAGCAAATTCTTCAGCTTTCTCGTGTTTGGACACAGTGTAACAGCTTTAGGCTTGATTTGTTTCTTGTACTGTTTTCCCTAAACATCTGTTATTACCCTTCGGCCTTCTTAGGACTTGATCTGAGGGTCTTTGGACCTTTGTTCTCACATCATAACTGTAATGATGCTCAATATTAAATTATTGTAGCATTTCACTTTGCTGATGAGAGATTTGCATCCTCTGCCTGTTCACTAAAGTCATAGGTAAATGACTAAAGCAATCTTGGATATATGATGAAGTTCTAGATCCCTGTGACTGAGTAGTACAAAACAGTTCTCCAGTCAGGCACCAAATAGAGGAGGGCAGACATCACCTCTTCCTCCTCTGAAAAGCCTTCATTTAAGTCAAATAAAGACCTTTTTGGTACTATTCTGACAAAACCCTTGATCAGTCTTCCCACAATAAGATATGCACCCATAAGAGGTTGGAATGAGCTGCAGATTTATACTATAGCCCTTCTGTCCTTCCTTCTCTTACCTCTAAAAAAAGAAACTTCTTGAAGAACAGTCACCAGAAATGTATGTTTAAAATAAGAATGGTAGGGTCTGTAAATAGTACGACAGTGCTTGCAAACTGTGAACCTCCATGACTGTGGTGCTTGACATATAGTTATGGGAACAACATAATTGAAACTGAGAAAGTTACTCAGGTTAGGAAGCAGTACCTAAGTGGCCTGTCTCTTCACAGTAGCCAAGCAAGGTAATGCAGTGCATGAAACATTATGTACCTCCTTTTGGTATCTGTGATAGTTAACTTAGGCTTTCTTTTTCTGGTCAGTTTTTGTTCTGGGTACTCAATATTACAATACTACAGTGCGACCTCCTCTGACAAAACTCCTTGGTCTAAAGGCAAGAATCTTTCCTTCTTATAAAAAGAGCCAAGGAAACTGTTTAATTGAAAGGAGGATAGAGCCCTAACAGCTGATTTGTGAAAATCTAGGAGGGTGCTGAGGGTCAGATGGGAATATCGGTGTCCTGTATACATTTGTGTGCAGGCAGTGTTCTCTACTAGGCAGTGCAGTCCAGTGGCAACAGATAAGCAGCCTGTGGCACTAGGTTATTCTGTTGACTTTGTGTTTCTCTTTCATTGTTTGTTTCTGCCCTTGGACAGGAAAGATTTTCAAAAATATTTGTTCAATTGTCACAAGCATATTACCAATGTTATCCAATTATTTACATAAAAGCTTTCGTAATCCATTCTTTTTCCCCGCAGAAGCTTATTGTATTTACATGGCAAGAAATTAAACTTGCCTGGCAAGTGCCATTTTAAATCAATTTATTTCAAACGACAGAAGCTTGCAGACATTCTAATTTTTATTTAATAGCTTACATGTGTTCTTGTTAAATGAGTTTCTGACTGTTTAAGCCAAAGAAATACAAGCCATTAAAAATCTAGTTTAATTAAGCTAGTTAGAAGTAATTTGGTCTACACGGATAGAATTTATATTGAACAGCCCTGAGATAGAATGGTTCTTGCATTCCCTGTGCTGGTGGTAGGTCCCTGGCTTACAAGTTTATGCAGCTGTTTGCTCACATAACTGACTGAAAAGTGAGGCTACCTGTCTTGTGAAAACATCTTGATGCTTCTTTGTGTCACGTCACACTTTTGTTTTTAGTGCTCGAACTATTTTTTGATTTCTTAATACTGAGTTTTGTGTCCCTGTGTGAAGTTACAACAGTAGCTTCTCACAAAACTCTACCTCAGACTCCACTATAACTACCCATATCCTATCAGAAATTGAATCTAAATGTATCTAAGTGACAGACCAAGTTTTGTGTCTACATTGATAGCCAGTGTGTAGTTTAAACCTAGGAATATTCACTAGGATGGAATAAGGTAAATTACTTTTCTGCAGAGGCATATCTTGCTTTTAAGTCACCAAATTGGGGCATTTTCACAGTTTTTCTTTTGTTTGGATGGTCTGGCTCTCTAATTGAGCAAGAGCTACGCTTTCTGGGATAAACAAGGAGGAAAGAAAATACACAGAACAGAGTGATCCAGAGGAATCTGTCCTTTCTTCTATTCTGAGTCCAGCTGCCTCCCAACCTCCTTGAACAAACTTCCCCATTAGTCCTTCATTACACTGGAGGTATCCTACTGTATGTCCTATTGTTTCTTCTCCAAAAGCCGATTAACTTCATATGCGTACATTTAATCTCAACATCTGCTTGTAGAGATGCAGACTGCCAAGGATGAGAAGTCCCTTCTGCCTCACCCAGTGTCTGCAGCACAACCCAACAAAGTGTCTTGGCAGAAACTTGCTCTACCAGCTATTCTCATCTGGCATTGCTCAAACATCATATAATCCAGGATAAATGCTAAGAACTGATAATTGGTGTTTTGAGATTGAAGGTGAGGAGCATTGATTAAGCACCGCAAAATAAACAAACCAGGGTAATGGTTTGGAAGGAAACTGATGTTCTAGCTGTGTCCTGTTATTGGAACAAAAAGAAACATAAGAGATATGTTTTATTTTTCAGTAACACAGGCAACAACTGCCCGCACTGGATAATGTTTTTAGTCTCGAAGATAGCATGCAAGTCCAGGAATGTTTGTTACCTAGCTTGAAACAATTAGTATGTTGTTCATCTGCTGTGTTTGTGAAGAAAGTGCAAGCTGAGCACAAAGAATCCCCTATTCTCTCCTCCAAGGCATGAGATGAGTTCATAAAAATTTATTTTGGAAGAATTGACCTAGTAAATATTTTAATTCAAAACAAGGACAAATGCAAAGTATCACGAAATTAGTTCTACTGAGTCTGTAGGAAGGATTCAGAGATCTCATGTAGAGTGAAAATGAGAAGCTGAGTAAAGTCAAATTGATAGAATTTTGGTAGGTAAAGTTCAAATAGTCAAGTATTTCTGTTTAGGACTGAAAAAGATATTTAGAACAGAAGAGTAAATAAACCTGATCTGTGAATAAAAATCTTCCAGTCCACTGCCTAAAACTAAATTAAAAGTATAATGACAAAATAAGCTGAGGGGACTATAAACAATTATGGTACATTTGTCGTAGCTAATACTGGAAACTCCACATTTCCAAGTACAAGCTCCCCCACTCCCTCCCTGTGCAATTATAAAGTCTGCTTATCGTTGTGTGTCACTCAACAGCACAAAAATCAAGTGGAGAATTAGTGAAGCTTAAGCTACAGATGGCAAAGCTGAACAATTTTACAAGTGTCCTGGGATCAGGTCAATCCCTTTGGTTGTACAAAGACTACTGGTTCAATGGCCTTTGAGAGATCACAGTTATTGTTGCAATGCTTTTGAAATGGAGGGCCTTCTGCAGAATCCAGTGGGTAATTACATACTTTGTATGGAACAAATTACTGCAACCTAACAATAAGGAACTTGATTCTGCTCCCAGTGATGTCAATAGGAAAGCATCACTTAAAACATGATTCCAGTGTGGAAATGTTGTTTCACAAACAAGGACTTACCTCACCCTTATATGTGTGGTTTTCTGAAGATTCATGGGTTTAGGACCATCCTATGTCTTTAGTTTATTACAAGTGCTCACCAGAATGCATTTATTAAAATTCTGGTGAATGAAATCCACACAATGTCAGTATTTTTTTTTGCTTTATTCCAGGAGATGGTACCATTTTTAATAGATTCCACCTGTTTCTTGAGAATAATCTAACAAAGCAGGAAACATCTTGTGTCCTGTTAAACCTTAAGACTAAGCAGTTCTACAGGGAGAGGCCCAGGGGAAAGGTGGGTTTTAGCCACTATACACTGAGCAGTTCTGCATGCTGTGTAGGGGCACTGCTCAAGTCCCACAGCAGAATCAGTTTGCAAGATTGATAATCACTATTACCAGGTTTGGTAGGACTGAATGGAAAATAGTTTCAAAAAGTACTCTATCCTGGATATCATAAGGCATATGTGCTTCAAAGTTTTAAGTGTAGTTATGCCCCGGGATATTTTATAAGTAAATAGCTTAATAAATACTAACGTAGCAAAACAATCTATCAAAATCCCAGGTAATGATCATATTAAAGCTGTTACCAAGCCTACTAGTAAAGGACATATTAAAAAATGCTCAAACTACTTTTAGAAGACTATTTATATACACACAGAATTGCAGAATCACAGAATATGCAAAGTTGGAAGGGACCCACAAGGATCAAAGAGTCCAACCATCAGCCCTGCGCAGGACAATCCCCAAGAGTCACACCGTGTACCTGAGAGNGGCTGGCGATGCTGTGCCTGATGCCCCCCAGGACAGGGTTGGCCCTCCTGGCTGCCAGGGCACTGCTGGCTCATGTTCAACTGGCCATCAACCAGAACCCCCAGGTCCCTTTCCACAGCACTGCTCTTCAGCATCTCATTCCCCATGCGGGGTTGTCCCATCCCAGGTGCAGAATCCGGCAATTTCCCTTGCTGGACTTCCTATGGTTGGTGATTGCTCAGTCCTCTCATTTGCTGAGGTCTCTCTGCAGGGCCTCCCTGCCTTCAAGGGACTCAACAGCTCCTCCCAGTTTTGTGTCATCTGCAAACTTGCTTCGTCTCCCTTCCAGTCCTGCATCCAAGTCATTTATGAAGATGTTGAAGAGCACAGGGCCTGAGATGGAGCCCTGTGGAACCCCACTAGTGACAGGTCACCGGTCTGATGTCACCCCATTCACTGGTACCCTCTGTGCTCGACCCATGAGCCAATTGCTCACCCAGCACATAATGTGTTTATCCAGCTGTGTGCTGGACATTTTGTCCAGAAGGACACTGGGAGAGACAGTATCCAAAGCTTTACTGACATCCAAAAAGGTTACATCACCTGGCTTCCCTCGATCAGCTAGGTGGGTTACCTGGTCATACAAGGATATTGGGTTTGATAAGCAGGACTTCCCCCTCAGGAGGCTGTTCTGACTGTGACCAGTGGCTGCATTGTCCTCCAGGTGCTTTTGAACACCTCCCAGAACAATCTTCTCCATAACATTGCCAGGCACTGAAGTGAGACTGACAGGGCTGCAGTTTCCAGGGTCCTCCTTCCAGCCCATCTTGAAAATAGGGACAACATTTGCTAGCTTCAAGTCAGCTGTGACTTCTCTTGATTCCCAAGACCACTCAAAAACCATCAAGATATATTTTGTTGATACATCAGCCAGCTCTTTGAGGATTCTGGGATGAATCCCACCAGGCTCGATAAATTTTTAGGGAACCATCTGTAGCAGCAGATCCTGCACAATTTCTTGGTCCACTGGGAGCTGATAATTCTCACAGTTGTAGTTCTCCAGCTCAGGGCACTGAGACCCCCTTAGCATTTAACCTCAAATGTGTAATTGAGGTGTTCACAGTCGTTCCATAATATTAAACTGTTTAGAAGTGACACTAATTCCATGTCCAGTCACTAGCACAGATCTCATCACAAAGGAATTGTTTTGAAAAGCTCCTCCCAAATTATGATCATAAGCCCAATGGTCAGACAGATGGTTGGGAGTAGTTAGGCCAAGAAAACACCAGCAGTATTTTCACAAAATAAATTTTTATGTGTCTTCTCTAGATCAAATAGATCTGAGTCACTCTGGGAGAAGGGCAACTGGAGTCTTACAGTTTCTTTACATTTTATTTTGTTATCTCGTGAGTAACTTGTATTTTTCATGGCAGAAATTATGTGTAGACAAATGAAACATCTTGGATGTTTTTATTAATTTTCACAAACTCAGAAGAGCACTGTAAATTACACATAGCATTTCCAGTCTCCTGCTCCGTGATACCATGGCCTTGCATCATTTATGAATAATCCCATTTTATGCAGAAGTTTCATTTCATCTCTATTGTTCTTTGCTGTTTGCCATGGCCATTTCTCTTGCCCATCACTCTGCTTTACTCTTTCAAATTTATTTTTCCGTGGATAAAACTTCCTGGTTTTAAGGATAAGATAGCTGTGGATATTTGAGCTGTTCATGTTGGGTTTTGGAGAGGAAAAAACCACAACCACCTCAGTGAGTCATGTTTTCTCATATGCAAGGAAAATTACTCTCCTAATAAAATGGAAATTACATACAGAGATACATAACTTGCCTATAAAAGTGAGAAAATATTTTCTGTTGATTGAAAACATACACTTAATCCTCACTGGAATTGAAATTTCAATCATTGGCAATATTAGTATGTGCCAAGAAAAAGTGGATTCATTATTTCTGTTCAGTAGATTTCAAAATTTTAAGTGCATTTGGAAAAAACCCTAAAATTTCATACTCTTAACAGTGCCAAATTTTGTTAGATAACTAGAACTTCCTTTATGTATTGCAGGTAGTCTTTGTCAGCTTGTGTAAAAGCTTTTGGGACTGTGGACTTGTGGCACTAGATGATGTATCACTGAGCCTGGGAAGCTGCCAGGCTGCTGGTAAGAGCATGTGTATTTGTCATCCGACTGCTGCTATCCTTTTTAGTAAGAGTTCATCATACACCTTCATTTTCCAAGCCTATCCTACAGCTGCCTTCATCCCACTGTGGTTTCTTGTATTTTCCTTTTTTCCAGTAGGGATTGCATAAATCCTGTTTTTGCAAAGTAGCATATGGCAAGTATCAGTTTCTCTTCACAGGGGTACCAGCTAACTCCTAATGAACTTCACTGACTCCAGTGAAGTTGTATATAGGTGAGTGGTCCATTGGGGCATTACAATTATAAATAAACCAACACTCCAGCTGAGGGAAAAATAGTTTTCAAATGGCTTGAAGAAACCAGGAATGGACCCAGAATAAATATTTTCAAAAGATAGCATTATTCTTTCTGAGTCTGGAAGTACAGTTGTGCAAGGCCAAGACACAGTCCCTAACCTGAGCTGCAGTTCTCTACGAAAAATGATAAGAGCAGTACAGCTCTCTCTCTTCTAGTGGGAGGAACTGCATGTTTTTCAGCAAGACTTTACCCTCTGACATGTGCAGGGTAGCCTCTCTGAACTCACCAAACTCCCCCTTCTGGGGCTTTTTGAAGTTGGACAGTACAACAATTGTATCCTAATTTAGAAACCATTCTCATGAGCCAGGCACAATCCCATTCTTCTTCAGAATAAAGCCATGTCTTTGCAATGGTCCTAATAGCTTTTTAATGGCCTCTTTTGATTGGATTTCATGCATTCAGGCAGCTAACCATTACAAAAGAGAGAGAAGCCACATGTATAAAATAAGATGGCTTTTTTCTAAAGTATTTCCAACAGTTGTCTGTTTTGTGTTTCTGTAGTTCCTAAGTAATTGGAAAAGGAACCAAAGGTGCAGAACTGGTAACTGGGAGTATAAGTATAGTCATACCCTTTGGCTTGTCTCTGATGGCAGCAAAACATGTGCCTGAAATATGCCCCAGAGGTATTACTCCTTTTCAAAAAGTGCAAGCAGTTCAGTGTCTGCTTTTGAACTACAAATTCAGGCTACAGCAGAAGCACTGACAGAACCTTCCTGGCAAACACATGAGTTACCAATTTTCTCCCTTTTGCATCATCTAATAGAATTCAAATAATGAAAGTACTCTATTAATTACAGCTCTGTGGTCCATTGTATGCTATGGTAGAATCTCCTGCCAAGACAATATCAGAGAGCTAAATGTGGCACTTGATTTTGGATCACAGAAATTCCAGTCTTTCACCAGACTCATTAAATATGCATATTGTACGTGCTGGAGCTCATTAATCTGCTTGGGATGCCACAATAGTGAAGAAAATTACACTGGTAGACCTTGTTATGGAATCATAGAGTTGCTAAAGATAGGACAGACCTCTAGGATGATTGAGTCCAATCATTTAAACCAACAGACCTCTGTGATCATCTAGTCCAAACCATTACTGTGGATTAAGAGCAATAAACTGTATGAGATGTTTTCAAGAATCTTAGTACACTTAGAGCTAGACTAGGGCACAGATTACCCCAAAGCTGTGAAAAAAATGAAACTGCATTTCATACATCAGTTTGAAGCTAGCTTTTTTAAGCTTGTGGCTATTGTAAGCATTGCTAGGTAGATATAATTGATTTCAGCAGATAAGTAAATGTAATACATTACTTCTGTAATCTCTTCATATATAGTGTAATATGTTTGAAGTCTTAAACTATGTCCTTTCCTTACAGATTCGCTGCTCAGTCCTGGAGAGTGTACTTTTGAAAGAGATGAGTGTGTGTTTACCCAGAAGAAGAGAGGCCGTGGGAGCTGGCAGAAGAGGAGGGGTCCAACTCCCACTTCTTACACTGGTCCGAAAGGAGACCACACTACTGGGGTAGGTGAGTTAAGCTCCACATTGAACTTTCAGAACAAAGATTGATCGTTAACCAAAAATATTTTTAAATGATAACCTAGAAGACAAACTTTTTACTGTCCTGTTCAAAGCATTATTTATCCAGTGAAATAAGCATATTTTTTAGGAACCTGTGAATGGGTTTGAGAATGTGACATTTAGTCTGAAGACCATGTGGATAGTTCTGTTGTCATGTCCTAAGGTAGCCCCTGCCTTTGGGAGACAAAAGAACAGGATAGGTCTCCAGACTCTGCAGAAAAAGCTTCTTCCAAACTCCTAGCTTATATTCCCTGAAACTGACTTCAGACCTATTTTCAGTTTATGTAGATCATTAAGCAGTCTGAGATTTGAAGCTGATAACTTGACGTTAGAACGGACAGCCTTTTAAGCCTGGCCTGCGACAAAGTTTATTCCTTATCTCACACACATCACTTCAGCAAGTTGTGCAAATGGTTGTGATCTTTTCTGTATGAACACCTTTGTGTTCAAACTTAGAAGAAAACACAGAGAATAAGAGGTCACACAGGCCCTTTGTCCTGAAAACCTGCTCCACAACCTTACTAGTGTAATTTAGGCAAGTGGGGGCCCCCATTAGCATGAGTGAGTACACAGAAAGCTACATCAGTTCCAACCATTGCCTAAATTCTACCTTCAGATGTACATGAAGCTGTTTCTGAATTCCAATGAATCAATTGCTATCAGAGTGCATTCGTGGTTTAGGAGCAGCAGTCATATTTTCTTGCTTTGTATTCCTTTCTGCTGCTGTGTATTTCATCAGATACAGCCAAGTTTTTAAGTGTTCAAGTCATTAATTGCTGGGAGGCAAATTTATTATACCTCCCGAGTCCGTCATTCAGCTATTGCCAGTTGGAGCAAACTGAGGAGTGTCAGAAGACTGAGAAGCATCCCTATATCCCATCTTCTGCATAAGGCAAGCGGTTCTCTGTTTTCAGATGTACACTCCAACAGCAGGCAGTGAACTCAGACATTGCAGTAACTCTTCATGCAGTCCCACTGCTCCCTCTTTGGGGCGTTATCTGCCCTTCTGCCACCACAGGTCCCCTGGGGGTGAGATTGGCTTCAGAGGGAGAGCGGATTCCCAAGGGTCAGTGAGACAGAAGAAAAGCTGGAGCAGTCAGTGGATACTTGAGATGTCTCTCATGATACTCAGTCGTATTGGCATAACTTCCTACTGAAGATATCCCCTCTAAGCCAGGCTGTAGTTTGGTGGTAAGCAGCAGTCAGAAGAAAGGGTGAAAAGCAAAACTATCTACAGCTGTAGGTCCATAAAGAAAAGATAGTTTCATACAGTGTGTTGGAGAATTCCCAAGGTAATTTGTACCAAGCCTAATGCAATACATTGCAAAGACTTCGTTGTTCACTATGCTTCCTTGAATTAGACACCGAAACCTACAGCTAAACTTACTTTTAGTTCTAAGGCTGTCATCATATTATAAATGTTTTAGAAATATGAAATCAGCTCTTGGTTTTATGAATTCAACCCCACCATTACTACAGTACACAATTATTACAATACCACAAATATTACAGTTCTCAAAGACAGCAGTCTATCACTTAAAAATCTTTATCAAAAAAGTTTGAGTTATAGTTTTTTAATACAATGTGCATTTGAGTGTAACGAACATGCCAACAGGATGTATTCTACTTTGCTAATATTTGCTTGCATATCTTTTTAAGGATACTACATGTATATAGAGGCATCTGACATGGTTTATGGACAGAGAGCATACCTTATTTCAAGATCACTAAGAGGAATATCTGGAAAACAGTGCTTGACATTTTTCTATCACATGTATGGAGCTGGGACTGGATTATTAAGTGTTTATCTGAAAAAGGAGGGGGATGATGAAGAGATTCCTTTGTGGAGGAGGACAGGGGAACAAAGCATCTCATGGCTAAGGGGACTGATAGAATACGAAAGTGCTAGAAACTACCAGGTAAGAAAAACAATGAAGAACCACTCAAACTGGAAAAATGAAGAGAACATATTAAAGACATGAGTAGTTTGCAAGTATTAAAATAGTTATTAACCCAAAATATTTAAATACCGTTTTCCCATCGTTTCTTGTCAGTAGTGGTAGGGGGTTTTTTAGATCACTTGTGCAACTTCTTTTCCTTCAGCTGTCTGTAGCTCTGTCTAGATTTGACAGAACAACTGAGCGATGATAAAATTGCAGCTTCTTGTAGGGTGGTCTTTCTAAGGTGACAGCAAAGGGATGATGCATAGCCAGAGCTCTGTCATTGGTTTCAGTGTGATTTCAGCATTGCCAGAGACAAAGCCTTCTTCGGTTTCTCTGTGAAAGAGGAAGCTGAAGTTGCTAATGACTAAAACAGCACTGGGCACAAAATTGCACTGATCATTAACCCAGAGGTGTGAGGCTTTTTAATCAATTTGCCTTAAGAGCCTGAAAATTACTAAGGAAAGGTAAGGAAAAAGGAGAGGGAGAACAGTATTTCTATCCTTCAGTATAGCACACATAGAATTGCTCTGACCAGGGCAATCAGTCCACTGATGGAGCACAGAACTTTCTTTCCAAGAAGCAGGCTTTTCAGGACACGCTAAATCCTTGAGTAGGTTGCATGGCTATTATTTTTCTGAGTCCATCCACCTGTGGGATTCATGAAAAGCTGTGTCTTACCTTTACAGATAATTTTTGAGGCAATCCGCGGTGTGTCAATGAGAAGTGACACTGCTATTGATGATATTCTGTTCCAGGCAGGACCCTGTTTAGGTAAGTTTAATCATACTTTGTAAGAGACACCTGGCAATTCACAGTGCTTGTTTTAATTACATGGGTGGTGCTTCTTCCCCTGACTCCCTACTGAATGGGTTTGAATTTATTATCATGCTGCTGGGTTAGTGCAGAATTTTTGGTTTCTAATGTGATGGGAAATCATGCTCAGACTGAACTAGTAAAGTGGCTGTAACATTTTTTAAAAACTGTATGGCAGTCCCATTGCAATCCAGAACGTTAATTACCTTCTGTTTTATGCATTATGTATAGTTAAAATACAAATAATTACAGTATTTCCTCCTTTGTATTCTAGAAACAGAAGAAATTCAGTTCTCATCAGGCTATCCTGACAGCTTAAATGAAATTGAGTATTAAGTACAGTCTACTGAAAGGAATGAACTGCATAGAAGATTTGTATGTGAGAAACTGCACAAACTGCCTATTTTAAAGTATGTTTTAAGTAAATACTGGACTGGTTTGAATATGCAGCAATACATAGGAAGAACTTGGAGCATTCATGTTCCTTGCCTTTGCAATGAAATTATTGACTCAGGGCTTCTTAGACCATAATTTTTTAAATAATTTTTCCTCTTTTGCATGAGGTATCAGTTTTTACATAAAGGCTTCCCATTTTGCACAGATCATTCATTTAATTTTTTTTTAACCTTTCTGGTATATAAGTAAAAAGAGGAAAGTAAAGTTGCACAATTAAAGTCCAATATTGTGTTATCTTAAATCTGCATTCAGTGAATGTTTTGTATTGGGGATAGAACGGATTTTTGTTAAGAAAATTATAAATATTTTGAAATGAGAAAGAAAATAGTGTTAGTTACTAGTAACAGCCTACAGGTTCAGTGCAATTATTCATGATGACAAATCTCTCTGGGAAACTTAATACTTGTGATAATCTATTATTCTACTATAACAAATATATTTGTCATCTTTGTCAATAGCAAACTCAATTTTAGTGTTCAGTATAATTCAGCATAAGCTGCTGACATGTGGAACTATATGAAATGAAACCCTTTGAAGACACATGTTCTCTGGCATGCAAGTCTTGTTGTTAGTTTGTTTTTTATTAAATCAGTTTGTACACTTACAGAGAAAGCACTTACACTTTACTCAACCACAGATGACTTGCATTTCTATTAATAGGAAATTGAATTCACATATCTTGGTATTTTTTAAGATTTTATGTACTTGTGTGTAAGGGTTTTTTTTGAAATTATAACTTCCTAATAAAATGTAACTTTGAATATCACCTTATTGTTTTGCTCTAGACTTGATACTAATGAGTGTAAGGAAAAAGAACTCAAACTCATAAAATAGCCTAAAGTCATCAGTTTGAGCGTTAAGGGAATGAGATTCATCCCAGAATCCTCAAAGAGTTGGCTGCTGCTGTTGCAAAAACTTTTCTTCATGATTTTTGAGTGGTCTTGGGACTCTGGAGAGGTACAAGCTCATTTGAAGCTAGCAAATGTTGTCCCTATTTTCAAGATGGGCTGGAAGGAAGACCCTGGAAACTGCAGCCCTGTCAGTCTCACTTCAGTGCCTGGCAACGTTATGGAGAAGATTGTTCTGGGAGGTGTTCAAAAGCACCTGGAGGACAATGCAGCCACTGGTCACAGTCAGAACAGCCTCCTGAGGGGGAAGTCCTGCTTATCAAACCCAATATCCTTGTATGACCAGGTAACCCACCTAGCTGATCGAGGGAAGCCAGGTGATGTAACCTTTTTGGATGTCAGTAAAGCTTTGGATACTGTCTCTCCCAGTGTCCTTCTGGACAAAATGTCCAGCACACAGCTGGATAAACACATTATGTGCTGGGTGAGCAATTGGCTCATGGGTCGAGCACAGAGGGTACCAGTGAATGGGGTGACATCAGAC
>VXBX01003242.1:138888-152336 GCA_013400415.1 Scytalopus superciliaris | reverse complement strand
CCCCCAGGGCTGGACACAGCACTTCTGCAGATTTTTCCATATCTGTGCCTGGCACTACGGTGTCCTGCTCTGCTGTGGCTTCCAGCCACTTTCAGTGGGGCAGAAGTGGGGCATAATCACAGAACCTCATAATTATTTAGGTTGGAAAAGACCTTTGAGGTCATCAAGTCCAACCCTTCACCCACGACTGCCAAGGTCACTAAGGACCTCAGGAAAGGGCCTTCATGAGCATTTAAATTATCCTCCCTCCTTATGCCCTGCTCAGAGAGGGGACTGGGCAGATGGGTTCAGGTCCCCTCTGTGGGTCATGCAGAAGCTGCACCTTGTCTGTGGTGGCTCCAGCTGAGGGTCACAGTCAAGGTGGGCGCAGTTAAAACAGTGCTGCCCCCCCTCCACTTTCACCCAGCCAGGAGACTGAAGGCCAAACCTGCAGAATTCTGTCCCATCCAAACTACTGGAGTTATTCCCAGCTTTTCCCCTCTGGAGCCCATGGGATGTGCTAAAACATGTTTGCCTGGAAGCAAGTACACCCTTGCACGCTGGTGGGCACCCAGAGACGGAGAACCTCCATCCCTGTACTGCACACAAGTGCTAATCACCCTCAGGGCCATAACCCTCTGCTTTCCCTCCCCTTGGACACTGCCTGTCTGCCCCTCCTGGCCACAGCACCCTCCTGCTGCCTCCTCCTTGGCCAGAGGATTCTGCTATTCTCCAATTCTCTCAGCCTGTGATTCTCTGATTCTCGGATTTTATGATTCACTAACTCTGGTGGGAGTTAGAAACTCCTAAGTAGAGAAATCAGATAAAAGCAGACAAAGGCATCTGCCCTCTGCAAGGAGAAGGGAGGTCCAGGCCTGCCTGAGAGAAAGGCCATCAGACAACTTTATTTCCTAATAGGCAGCTCTGAAGGATGTTAAACAGCTTCTGCTAAAGCATCAAGCAAAGCCTGCAGCAGGGCTGGGTGATTTGCATGAGAGAACAAGCACCTTGGAGGGCCCAAGGGGGTCTTTGGCAGGTTCTGCCAGACTTCCATGAGCCCTGGAATGCTGGGGGGCTGCAGACCCTTCCCCTGGGTTAGTGGAGCTGATGTGATGAACTGCCAATTTTTCCCCTGACATCAATGCCCAGCAGAGAGCCCGAGATTGCAATGGGAGATTTGGTCAATAAAGAATTAAAGGATTGCAGTCAAATTAAATTATGGCGATCAGCGATGCCTGCAGGAAACAGCTCCTGCCAAACAAACCTGATTTTGCTTTCTGGTGAGTGAAGGGTTTAGTTAATCAGTGTAACCAACGTGTGTGTGTGAGCACAGCACAGAGTTATCTGAGAGAGAGGGGCCCCTGCCCTGTCAGGTGAGGAGCTGGCACAGGGCACCAGGGAAATACCAGCAGAACTGGGTGACTCAGAGACCTCCGAATGAAGCTGTCAGGACCACCTCAGAACCACAGAATCCCAGGCTGGTTTGGGTTGGAAGGGACCTTAAAGATCATCTCATCCCACCCCCTGCCATGGGCAGGGACACCTCCCACCAGCCCAGGCTGCTCCAAGCCCCGTCCAGCCTGGTCTGGGACACTCCCAGGGATCCAGGGGCAGCCACAGCTTCTCTGCCTAACCTGCCCTTCCCAACATCTCCTGAGCATTCCAGTGCCCTGCCTACCTCCTCTTCTCCCCCTGATCCCGACTGAGTTGCCCCCTTTTACATAATCCAGCCTATTTCACCTGCATTTCACCAAATCCTGCCTGCTGGTGACCCCCCAGCTCCCTGCCCTTTCCATCCACACACCTGCTCTTGTGTCAAGGGATTAAGAACATCATTGGTTGCAAATCTAGTTTGTATTACAGGAATTGTGCTTTTAGCTAATTATCAGTTGATTTATACAAACAGAAACAGTTCAACTCTTTTGCACCAGAAAATTCACAGTTTAGTTAAAAGGTTCTTATCTTCTTGTCTACTTTTGTTTACTTTTTTAAACTCCAGGCCTACTTTTGCCTAAGAAAATACTTTTAAGTCTCTGCAGCCTTAGTTCCGCAGGTTCATTTAATAAAAAGAATATAAAAATTTGGAAAACTACTTTAAAAAAATATTGCAGCCACTGCCTTTTTTTCCTGACATTGTGAGGTGTCTGAGCCGGGTGCTGAAGCCTCCCCAGACCCCCACCCTGAGGCCCCTGCCCTGCCTCATGCCCGAGTTGCCACACAGCACCCACCTGGCTCTCCTGGCAGTGCCACCTCGGGGATGCCGAGAAAGAAACATCTCCTGTGCGCCAGGGCTGGGCATAAATCAACCCAGGCAGTGCCGATGGGAATCTCCAGGATGAGAATTCCCAGGGGCATGAGGCCTCCCCAACCTCCTCTGTAATGACCTCAGTGCAGGGGCTGGGGGGGAACAGCCTGAATCCCATGTCGATTCTCCCTCATGTGTTTTCTCTAATGAAAGGCAGGTGCTCGGAGGTCATGGAGTCACGGAAACAAGGAATCAGGACTGGTTTGGGTTGGGAGGGACCTTGTTCCACCCCCTGCCATGGGCAGGGACACCTTCCACTAGCCCAGGTTGCCCCAAGCCCCGTCCAACCCAGCCTTGATGACCAGCCCAGACAGGTATGTGCTGCATGAGTTGCCTCCAGCAGAATTTAAAGCCCTTTTTGGTGCTTTCCTGGAGCAGTTCTGGGGCAGTTTCATTCCCGGCTCTGGTGTACCAGTGACTGGAAGACTCTCCTGGTTCTCATTCCAAGGATGGTGTCATGGAAGGGGCTGTCTGTGCCCCCACCAGACCCTCCCCAAGGACCAGCCAGTGTAAGACCAAAATGTGTAAATTCAGCATAGAAAAAAAAGCAAATTCAGGACAGCAGAAAAATTCTGTCACCTGTGTTTTTTCAGGTGTCACGGAAGGTACAACAGAAAGTTGGTTAAACACCACAAGGACAGGAAAAAATATGTTTGAGGTGAAGAATGACAGATTCAAATCAAGTTTTGAAATAGACTGCATTTCACTGAATTTTATTTTTTAATTAATGTGTAAGTGAGGATTAAATGTGGCTTTTTGGGTGGGATTCATGTGAACACAGTTGTAGCCACGGTGTCAGTCTGTGACTGGAGCCAGTCCTGAGATCACCTTCACAGCCATGGACAAAACCAGTGATTTTAGGGCAGAATTCAAGAATCACAGAAGGTTTGATTTGGGTGGGGTCTTGAAGTTCATCCAGGTCCACCCCCTGCCATGGGCAGGGACACCTCCCACCAGCCCAGGTTGCTCCAAGCCCCGTCCAACCTGGCCTGGGACACTCCCAGGGATGTGGCAGCCACATCTATAGCAGGTTCTGTGCATTGACACAAAAGTACCTGGAGCCCTGAAATTATCACAGGGATGTTCATGGACTGGGAACGTCTCCAGCCTCAGGGGTGGCTTCTTCCTTCTCTGTGTCACCTGGAAAGGAGGAAGGCAAAGAAGACCTGGCATGTGCTCTTGCTCCCAGTCTCAAATAACTCTCATCACAGAGCAGGGTCTCATTAAAGCCAAGCAGTCCTCCCTCCTTACCATGGGCATTCCCTGGGAATGCAGCTGATGCTGCCTTGGCACAGATGGACACACCTGGAAATCCAGGGACTGCTGCGTCAGGCACGAGCCTTGCTGGGAAGGAGCATTTTGAGCAGGGCGTGGCGGATGTGCCTGGTCCTCATGCTGTACACGATGGGGTTCAGCGTGGGGGGCAGGGTCAGGTAGAGGTCGGCCAGCAGGACCTGCGTGGGTGCAGACACAGCGCTGCTGAAGTGCTGGGCGTAAATGGACACCATGCCGGGCAGGTAGAACAGCAGCACCACGCAGAGGTGGCTCCCACACGTGCTCAGGCCCTTCCGGCACGACTTCTGCCTCAGGACGGCCCTCAGGATCATCCCGTAGGACACGGCAATGGAGGTGATGTCCATGCCCACGATGAGGGAGGAGCCGGCCACGCTGTAGAGCCCGGCGGGCGTGGGGTCTGCGCACGCCAGCTTGGCCACGGCCAGGTGCTCGCAGTAGGAATGGGGCACCACGCGGGAGCCACAGTAGGGCAGGGACGTCACCAGCCCCGTCAGGGGCACCATGAAGAGGAGACCTCTCAGCACGATGGCCATGCCCATCTGGGCAATGGTTTGGATGCTCAGGATGGTTTGGTACCTGAGCGGGTGGCAGATGGCGACGTAGCGGTCGACAGCCATGGCCAGGAGAAGTCCCGACTCCTCTGATGTTGTGGAGTGAACGAGGAACATCTGAACAAAACAGGCCACGTAGCCAATCTCTGCAGAGCTGAGCCACAGCACGCTCAGCATCTTGGGGATGATGGCTGTCACCATGACCACGTCAGCGGCCGCCAGCATGGCCAGGAGCCGATGTGTGGGGGCACACAGGGACTTGTCCAGCCCAGTTACAAGCAAAACTGCCCCATTTCCTACCAGGGCCATGACATAGGCTGAGCAGAAAAGGACACCCAGGCAGGTGGAGAAAGCTTCCAGGCCAGGGATGCCCACCAGGATGAAGGAAGAGGAGCTGCTGTTAAAGGAATCAGAAGCCATGAAAGACAATCTTGGTTTGTGTTTAAAAGAAGACACTGAGTTTTGAGCCCTGGGATGTCAGGGGTACAAGGTGGGGACTCTGCATCAGTGCAAGAGCCAAATCAGGAATCCATGTTGTTGTTACGATGGGTGAGACAGTACAACATCACTTTTTCTTCCTGGAAAGGGTGGTCAGGCCTTGGAAGGGGCTGGCCAGGGGGGTTTGGAGTGCCCAGCCCTGGAGGTGCCCAAGGCAGGGCTGGCCGTGGCACTCAGTGCTCTGGGCTGGGGGACAAGGTGAGCATCGGGCACAGGGTGGGCTCCCTGGGCAGGGCTTTTTTAACCTCAGTGATTCTGGAATTCTGGGATCACCTGATAGGAGGAATGGATCAGAAACACTGAATAAATGGAGTTGTTGTGTCCTGGAAGTTCCTACAAGGTGAAGAAGGGCATGTTTCAGGGTGAGCCACAAGGAATAATCAAGGGACTCTTGCAGTCTTACTCCTCTGTTGATAGCTCACCAGGGCTCAGCTGACATCCCAAAATAAACTGCAAGAGGAGAGAACAAGGAGAGAAAGGTCAGCTTCCAGCACTGGCTTCCCTCCATGGGCCCAGCATAGGAAGTTTCTCCAAATTTGTAGGGCAAAAAGTGGTCTCAGACAGTGCTCTGGAATATTGAATTTGAGCATGAAATTCCCTTTTGTTGCTCTTTCTCCATTCTATCATTCACAGGAGAGAAGCCTGCAAAGCCAGGCAGAGGAAAATACTAATTTCTGAGGTTTTATTCTGATGGGAGAAGTTTGAAGATAACACAGAAACTCCAGAGAAGATTCCTGGAGGGACAAGAAAAATCTGAGTGAAATGGACAGGACATACACATTCATTAGTGTTGAAACTTTGCTGCTGCTTCTGCTGCCTCTCCCCACAAAGTGGCCAAGACCAGGCAGGTGCTGCCACACAAGGTCCTGCCTGCTGGGAGAAACTCCCTGTGGGAATTATCCACTGGGAACTTCTTAGTGAGGAGCAAGCTCTCATTGGCAAGACACAAACTCACCTGGTCTTAGCCTGAACATCTGTGAGTTGTCTCACCTCTCCTCCCAGCCCAGGCTGGCCCCTGGCTGTTGCCTCCAACCCTCCCCTCCATAGTCAGGGAGTTGAGCACATTTGTTTTCCATCAGTACAGAAATCTGAGATGGGAGAGGATCCAGAACACTCTGAGGATGCAGCTCAGCAGGACTCTGGTCACCCACACACCTCTGCAGGTGGAACCACATCTCCTTCTGGGCTGGTGTGTCCCCTCCAGTTCCCACCTTGGGAATTGGCAGCAGATGTTTATGTGCACCATCAGCAAGTGCTTCCCAGAGGGTTTTGCTGTGAGAGCTGATGCTCCTGGACACAGTCTGAGATTCAGGTTTTCCTTGCCTGAAGCTCCAGATCAGGACAGCACTGTCAGCTGTGGGGCTGTTCCTGCTGGACCCCACACCCCAACCACCTTCCTGGAGTGTCCCTCTGGATGGACATCCCACCCACAGCGTCCCTGTCCCTGTGTTAGGAAGGAAAACCAGTGTCATGTCCCCTCCAGCACCACTCCGCCCTCCCAGTGTGTGCACAACACACCTTTGCAAAGGCTGTGAATTGTCCTGTTTTACAGGGAGAACAGAGACATGGAAGGGTTAAACCAGCCTGTTGGCAGTTTGGGAACGGGATGCAAGTTTCTCAGGCACTGGTACCCTCTGTTTTCCCCAGCATACCAAAGAGCCAGACCTCATCTCCTCGGCTTTCCAGACATTTGACTTCCTTGACCCCTAAATAGTTTCATCTCTCCTCCAAGCTGCTTTGAGTCCTCTGCAGGATACAAACCAAGAGGCTTTTCAGCCTGGCTATAGCAAATGACACAAACCAGGAAGCTTCTCAGCCTGGATTTGGTCAATGACACAAACCAGGAGGCTTTTCAGCTTGACTCTAATCAGTGACATAAACCAAGAGACATTTCAGCCGGTGTCCAGTTATCTCCTTGGCCATGGGAGGCCAAATACTGCACAGCCAACACTGTGCCAACGCTGCCCAGCTGAAGGTGTGGGTGAAGGTTTACTGCTCAGGGGACTCTGTGCAGTCCCTCAGCTCCCTGGGCTGTGCACCCACAGCTGGCACAGCCCATTTCAGCAGGAAACGTGTCTCATGCCAGAATTATTTGTCTGGAAAGGACAAACTGTCAGATCCTGTAAACTTGTGCTTGGGAAAAAAGCGACTCTTCCCTCCCTCCTTCCTGCCTGAGGGATCTGATCCCCAAATCCCAGGTTCTGTTCTGGTACCTGCTCTTCATCCTGGTGACAAAGTTCTCCATGTTATTAAACAGTGCTGCTCAACCAGCACCAGACTCAGCTTTCACTGTGTCCTTCTGGTTCATAGGGCTGCTCCAGTCTGTTTCCTTATGGAATCCCAGAACATTTGGGTTGGAAGGGATTTTCAGGATCATCTTGTTCCACCTCCTGCCATGGGCAGGGACACCTCCCACCAGCCCAGGTTGCTCCAAGCCCTGTCCAGCCTGGCCTGGGACACTCCCAGGGATCCAGGGGCAGCCACAGCTTCTCTGCCCAGCCTGTGCCAGGGCCTGTCCACCCTCCCAGCCAGAAATTCCTTCCCAATATCCCATCTAAATCAGCTCTCCTTCAGGGATGGCCACACACAAACACACAGGGGTGTCTGGTGCCAGGTCCCAGCCATGTATGGAGCATCACACCTGGAGTAGCTGCTCCTGCATCTCCTCAGCTCTGCCCCAGCCTTGCATGGACCTCTCCTGCCCACAGCCCCCAAGAATGGTGACAGCTGCAACCTCCACATGGATTTTTGGGAGACTCTGTGCTATTTTAGTTATTTTGGGGTTCATGTGTGACCACAGGGAAGGAGCAGCAGGTTCCCACTGGTGCTGCTCAGGTGGGACCTGCTGTCACGCTGCTGAGCATTTCCTTTGTGCTTCATTGGCATCAAAGGCTGGGAGAGTTTTATTTTGTGCAATTAACTAGTTCAGTGATTTGTAAACTGAATATTCCCTGACTCCTGAGGTGGTGCTGCTTCTGCAAGCAGCGTTCAAATCCTACCTAAATACCTGCCAACAATGTTATGCAATGTAGATTACCTAATTATAGACCATTGTTTCCATGTTAAATGTCTTTCAGGTGCTCAAAGGACCATAAATTTCCCCATAAAGTTTGGAAAAGGGTAGTCTTTTATTTTTTTCCTAATTCACAAAAAGATGAAGATCTCGCCACATACTCAGCTTTTTCTCAGGCACAAAAAGCTGAAAGTTTGATTCTGTGCCATGAAGCAGTTCAGTAAATTGCAAAGGGACCAGTTTTCATCATTGCAGAAGTCAAAATCCAAATTTCCTAGAAAGGGGGGGACATCAATAGGCTCGTTGTGCCCCATTACATTTGTTGCAAACTTGTTCCAATTCATCTTAATTAAACTAAATAGAAAAGGACCTGAAATCCCTGATGGCCTCCAGGCTGGCGAAGCTTCGCTGCCTTTGTAAGGAGGGAATAGATCCTGGTACGTGATGCTGAGATTTTAACTCTCTCCTCGCTCATTTTTACCAGCTCTGTCTTGCTGCTGCTAGAAAAATAATCATTAAATTCACCAGAGTCCGTCAAATCATAGCATAGTTCAGGTCGGAAGGGACCTTTAAAGGTCATCTAGTCCAACCCTAACTTAACATGTTGTAGGGTTCTCAGACATGGTCAGTGTGCCAGTCACTGAGCCCATGAGAAACACAGTGGCTCCTTTGGCAACCCCAGGGTGCCCTGGGTGTGCTGCCACCCCCCAGAATCCCCCCAGCACTGCGGATCAGGGTGTGACACAGGGAACAAGGCAGTTCTGAGCCAGCTGGGGTAGCTCCAGTCCCCCTCCATCCCCATGATGAGTCCAGAAGTCATCTCTGATAGATAAAATACCAGGATTCACTGAGGCTGGAAAAGCCCTGCCAGCCCATGGAGCCCACCCTGTGCCCGATGCCCACCTTGTCCCCCAGCCCAGAGCACTGACATCTCTGACATCTCTGATAGACACGTGCACAATCTGATCTCCCATAACTCTGTACTCTCCCCAGATCTGCTGTTTCAGAGCATTTTCCTCCCACCACACCTGGATCTCACTGGAGCTCGTGACTTTGCCCTCTCCATAGAGGAGAGGAACCAACCCTTACCTTCCTGATGGCGTTTGCATCCTCTTCATGCACAGGCACGAAGGGACCAGTCTGGAGCTGTGAGCAGGGAGCTGCAGGTCCTCACAGGTGACAGAGCTGGCAGATGTCACCCCTGTGTGTCTGCATCTTGTCTGAGGCTGATTTAGCCAAGGAAGAGCCAGACAACTGGCCCTGTTGTAATTAACCCAAACAAGGAAGCCAGCAGAGGTTGCAGGTGCGTGACTGGCAGATCTCAACCACAAGATTCACTAAATCTGGGATGTCTGGAATTGCTGAAGCATCTCACTAACTCCACCAGAGACAAAACCCACTTAGATGTATGGGCATTGCTGCACAGCAATCTGGATAGATTCTTTCATATTCCACCTTGATTTGGCTAAAATTTGAATTTGGCTCAGAGCTTGGCACTATCCTTAAAAATAATGGCACAATGCCTTGTTAAATGTAAAAATATTCCTTCCCGGCTCACCTGGATGACTGGCCTGGCCCTGTACCTACAGCACCTGCAAACACTGGCTCTCTCCCACAAGCAACTCCTCAACCTGCCAAAGAGACCAGCAGGGAAATATTTATGTGTCTTAAGGAACCTGATCACCCTAATCTGGGACTTCGGGGACTGAATCACCACGGAGCAGAAGCTGCTGCCTGGGAATAGACAGGAATAGAAACAGTAAACAACAAAAGCTCTTCTCCCACTGCGTGGGTGGTGTCTGTCCCAGCACCCAGAGTGCCAAACAGAGCTTTGTTCCACAGAGGGGGAATACTTTATCTCTGAGCTGCTGGAGTGAGTCCAGAGGAGGCCATGGGGGTGTTCCGAGGGCTGGAGCCTCTTTGCCCTGGGACAGGCTGGGAGAGCTGGGGGGGTTCTCCTGGAGAAGGGAAGGCTCCAGGGAGACCTGAGAGCCCCTTGCAGAGCCTAAAGGGGCTCCAGGAGAGCTGGGGAGGGACTGGGGACAAGGCATGGAAGGACAGGACACAGGGAATGGCTTCCCACTGCCAGAGGGCAGGGCTGGATGGGAGATTGGGAAGGAATTGGTGGCTGGGAGGGTGGGCAGGCCCTGGCAGAGGTTGGGCAGAGAAGCTGTGGCTGCCCCTGGATCCCTGGGAGGGTCCCAGGCCAGGCTGGACGGGGCTTGGAGCAGCCTGGGCTGGTGGGAGGTGTCCCTGCCCAGGGCAGGGGGTGGACCAGGATGGGCTCTAAGTTCCCTCCCAATCCAAACCAGTCTGGGATTGTATGAACTGCACATGCAAACTGCAGCACCGGATGGGCCACAAAAATCCACCCCAGACACGTCAGTTCTGCAGCTTGTACAGGATCCACTCCAAAGGTCTCCCATCTCATGAATCTTTCCAGGCTAATGACTTGAAGACTCTGAATACACAGAAGCTGAAATGACATTTTAGCCCATCCCAGTGAGCAGGAACCAGCTCAGCAGGCTGAGGGTGCTCAGCCCCAGGGTCAGCCTGGGCAGGACTGTTTGAGCCCCATAGGCTGCTCCTGTTGGGTGTTACAGAACTGCTGGTGGCCTGCAGGTCCCCCCAGAGAGCTGCTGGATCATTTAATAAAGGAGGTGGAGGGAAGAGGGGCCAAACCAGGCAGTGCCCGAGCCTGAGGGTGTCCAGGGAATGACTGGACATGGCACTCAGTTCTCTGGTCTGGGTGACAAGGTGGGGGTTGGTCACAGGTTGGACACAATGGTCTTGGAAATCTTTTCCAGCCTCAGTGACTCTGGAATTCTGTGGGGGACTAGCTCCCAGGTCATAGAGACGAGCCCAAATGTGTGAACACTGAGTTTTAATCTCTCTTTTCAGTTGTGTTTGTCCTCCTGTTTATGAGTTAGACGCAATTTCTGTTGCCTGAATGGTTATTGATGTGCAGGGCCACTGCAGAGCTGCCTCTCACATCAGTGCTGCAAATACAGCACAGGAAGATAATGAAATCCACAGTATTTCTGGTGATTTAATGCATCTACATTCTTTATTTCCTCCAAGGCTTAGAACAAGAAGTGATTTTTGCTGCAGAGATAGCGTGTTTATAGCTCTGGACTGATACAAAAGGGTCTAAAGAATTGATGTGGCACAAGAGCAGATCTGGCCTGTTTTCCTGGGTCCCTGACCCAGCTGTTGCCATCCCAGCCCAGCAGGTAAGGAACCCCCAGATCCATGGCCCACACTGCCATCAGGGGTCACAGAGTCCTGTGGGGCCTCTGTCTGCTCCCTCCAAGGTGTCCTCAGCAGCTCTTCCTCCAGCCCAAACCCCACAGTCAAGGAGAAGGGGAAAAAAAAGTATCTAAATACACATAAAATATAAAAGTAAATAACATAAATAGGCATGTTTCACACCTGTGGGAGGTTGCCAATTTAGTTGAGCAGGAACTGAGCTTTGCACATACAGGAAAGGAGGGAATGGGGTTGTTTTGAAGATTTTGATGAACCCCCCCAGCCCCAGAGCAGCAGAGATGAGGGACCACAGGAGAACTTTGTGATGCTGAGAGGAGCGACAAACTGGACAGTAAACTTCAGAATTCATTCCCTTGGGGCAGTACCAGCTCAGGTGTGGGTTCTCCACAGCCCAGTCCCTTCTCCCACCATGCAGCACCTCCTCCTCCCCTGACCTTCATGTTCCTCCTGCTCTTTCTCACTCTTTTTGTTCACTCCTCTCTCAGTTTGACATTTTCTGTCCTTTATAATTGTGTTTTCATGAAGACACAATTCCCCATCCCTGCGAATGTCCCAGGCCGGGCTGGACGGGGCTTGGAGCAGCCTGGGCTGGTGGGAGGTGTCCCTGCCCATGGCAGGGAGTGGCACTGGGGGGGCTTTAAGGTCCCTCCCAGCCCAAACCATCCCATGATGTAATGATTTCATGCTTTTGTGATGGGTTTGTTCCTGCTCTGGCTGGAACCACCCGTGCCTGGCACTGGGCAGCCCCCGGGCTCCCTCCTGGCTAAAGCCCCTTGAATGCCAAAACCTACCCCAAGACCTGCCCCACAAACATCTTGAGCTGCTGCTTGTAAATGTGGTTTTGCTGTGTGGGTAATGAGTTAGTTTGTTCCTAATTCAGGAAATGAAGCTCTTAATTGGGTTTGTGCTAGAACTTTCTGCCTCCATAAAGTGTTATTGATCTGCTCCTTCAAAAAATTATTTTCTAAATTATAGCCAGTGATTAAATGCAAGAAAAAGACAACACAGTGGAAAAGTTAATCGTAGATGAGTATTTTATGTTGGCTGTCTGTCTGTCTGTCTGACTGCTGTTCAGGGGGGCACTGGGATGTCCTGGGATGTACTGGGAGCACTGGGATGTAATGGGATGCACTGCAAGGAAAGGAGCAAGTCCCAGCTAAGTGTCAGCTCCTGGTGGGCTTTGAGTGCACCCATAAAACCACCACCTGCTGGGCTGGGGCAGCCCTTGACTGCAGCCCTTTCTTGCAGCCTTGGTGCTTGTTCTCAGAGTTTCACACAGTAGGGAAACATGGGGGAATTTTATGAATACACATTTTTTTTATCCATTTTTTTCATCCATTTTTTTCCTCCAGCCAAAATCTCCCTTCCCTCCCACTTTTGTCCTCTGCCAGTTTTTCAGAGAAGACAAGGAAAACCTTGTACTTATTGCCCTGGTGCTCACACACCCCGAGGAGCAAAGGCAGGAGCTGTGGGTCCCTGGGGGAGCCCCGTGGGGTTTGGGGCTGGTTAAATGCAGCTCCCCAGCGCTCTGAGCTCTGTGAGCAGCCAGGCCAGGTCCTGGGGCCCTCCCCACGTCCTCTGCTGTCACCTGGGTAAGTACAGGGGGTCTGCCTGAGGAAAACAGGAATGTTTGTCCCCTGAAAGGGCAAATTCTGAGGGCTGGATTCAAACCAATATTTTACAGAAGTCTCTGGCAGAAGCAACAAACAGGGTGTTATGAAAGTGCTGGGAGGAAATGGTTTTGCTAAATATTTCTTTTGATCTCATGTATACGGGTGGGCTTGGGGCAGGGGGTTGGAACTGGGTGATCTTTAAAGTCCCTTCAACCCCAAATCTTTCTGTGATGATTCTGTAGTGATGAAAACCACCCTAAAAAGCAACCTTGATGAATAATTCCAAATTCCTCTCATTGTCTCAAGTGGTTCATGAACAGGTGGTGGCTGCCCAGTTCCTGGGAGTGTCCAAGGCCAGGCTGGTCAGGGCTTGGAGCAACTTGGGCTGGTGGAAAGTGTCCCTTCCCATGGCAGGGGGTGGCAGTGGATGAACCTGAAGGTCCCTTCCGACCCAAGCCAGTCTGAGATTCTGGGATTTTATGAGGTGTCAGAGTCTGAGACAAACCTCTAACAGTTTATGCTCCTCAGCTATGCAAAGAATATTAACTCCCAGCTGACCAGAGGCACACAGCTTTTCCCTGGCTGGTGTGACCAGGGCTGAGCTGTGCTGCCCTGACCAGCAGCTGCTCAGCTGGAGCGTTTAATGTGCAGCAAAGGTACCTGCATTTGCAGAGGAGCCTGTTTGGAATATTTCTCTGGAAATCTCTCCCCACTTGCCCCCTCCTCCTCTCACTGGGCATCTGTTCCTGCTCTGGGTCCCTGAGGCTGCCCAGGAGAACCAGCAGTTTCCAGGGGGGTTAAACAGAGACCTGGAGTTTTGTTGGTGAGTTTTCTAATGGTCTCAGGCACATGAAGCATCACTTTACCTTCAATGCTGTGTCCAGTTCTGGCCCCTTGTGACAAGAGAGACACTGAGGGGCTGG
>VXBX01003242.1:119694-138835 GCA_013400415.1 Scytalopus superciliaris | reverse complement strand
GGGACAAGGTGGGCATCGGGCACAGGGTGGGCTCCCTGGGCTGGCAGGGCTTTTCTAACCCAAATGATCCCAGCATTCTGTGATTCAGTTTCTTGGTCTTATTTAGCCTCTGAATTTCTTCCTTTCCATTTAACCTTGTTGGCAGCTGAACAGCACAAATGCATTTTCCTTCCATCAGGGAGGGTTTGGTTAATTGACCTGCAGGTTTAGTTTATAAAGCTCCCTAAAACATCACACACTTTGCCAGAATGGAACAAAAGGGGAAGAAATCAATACCGAGTCACACATAATGTGCTGCTTCCCATCTCCAAGGGAGATGTTCTTTCTCATGGTCTGACCGCATTCGGTTCAGCACAAACATTGACTTTTCCCTGCCTTCATCTCCCTCCCCCTCCACCCTCCCTTCCCTCTCCCACCCAGCTGCTTCAGCCCTGCAGGGGCCAGCACGACCCAGTCTGATCCAGCTGCTGCCCCGTTCCCAGGGTGACCTCCAGGTCTCCATCCCAGCTCTCCTTCCACAGGCAGGAGCACCCAGGCCCCAGGCTGTTGTCCTGCCTTTGCTGCTTTCGGGCACCTCCCAAAGGACTGAGCATAAATCTCCTGAAAATCTGGACATTTAAAGGGAACTGCAGCTGGGGGAGACATTTTAAATGTTCCATTGCTCTCTCCTCCTTTTCTGCTGCTGTGCCCAGTCCTGCCAGGGATATCTTGGGGTTGGTCCACTGTGGTTTTTCCTTTATTAATCATAGAATCACAGAGTGCTTTGTGTGGGAAGGGACCTTCAAGCTCATCCAGTCCCAGCCCCTGCCATGGGCAGGGACACCTTGCACCAGCCCAGGTTGCTCCAAGCCCTGTCCAGTCTGGCCTTGGACACTCCCAGGGATGGGGCAGCCACAGCTTCTCTGGGCAGCCTCCCCACCCTCACAGGGAAGAGTTTCTTCCAAATATCTATTTAGAAATCAGGAAGAAATTACGTGATTTCGTCCTAACATCCAAGTGACGGGCTGGTCCTGCACGAGGGCAGCTGCACAGGACCCTTTGGCTCCTGGGAGTCTTTCCTCCCCATGTGCTGGCAGGTGGGGTGCGTGGGGTGTCTCACAGCGGGGCTTTTATTCCAAGGCACTGTTATTTCCAGGCTCTGGGACCATCAGGTGTGTGAGATGTCACCTTGCAATGGGACTGGGCTCAGCCCCCTGACCTTCATCCTGACGGGCATTCCAGGAGTGCGGATGAACAGCTCCTGGGTGGCACTGCCGCTGTGCTGCCTGTACCTGCTCATGCTCCTGGGGAACTGCTCCCTGCTCTGGGCCATCGGGACACACCGGGGGCTCCACACGCCCATGAACCATCTCCTGGCCATGCTGGCCCTGGCAGACCTGGGTCTGTCCCTCTGCACGCTGCCCACTGTGCTGGCCGTGTCCTGCTCTGAGCCCCCCGAGCTCTGCCTCGGGGCCTGCCTTGCCCAGATGTTCTTCATCCACACCTTCTCAGCCATCGAGTCGGGGGTCCTGGTGGCCATGGCCTTCGACCGCTTCGTTGCCATCTGCCACCCGCTGCGCTACAGCTCCATCCTGGGGGGCTCCCTGGTGGGCAGGGCCGGGGGGCTCATCGTGCTGCGGGCCGTGTCCCTGGTGCTGCCCGTCGCCGTCCTCATGCACGGGATGCCCTTCTGCGGGTCCCGCGTCCTGTCCCACCCGTTCTGCCTGCACCAGGACATGCTGAGGCTGCTGTGCGGGGCCCCCCGGGTGAGCAGCCTGTACGGGCTGACCGCGGTGCTGCTCACCAAGGGGCTGGACTCCCTGGCCATCCTCCTGTCCTACGTGCTGATCCTCAGGGCCATCCTGAGCGTCGTGCCCCGGGAAGCGCGAGCCAAAGCCTTCGGCACGTGCATCTCCCACTTCTGTGCCGTCCTCATCTTCTACATCCCACTCATCGGCCTGTCCATCATCCACAGGTTTGGGAAGCACCTGCCCCCCCTCACTCCCACGCTCCTGGCCGATGCCTACCTCCTGATCCCACCTCTCCTGAACCTGCTTGTGTACAGCTGGAAAGCCAAGGAGATCCGTGGGCGGATCCGCATCCTCCTCTGCCGGAGAGGGACCCGGCAGCAGGTCTAGTCTCGGAGTGTGATGGCCAAAACTGGTGCAGAATCAGGCTTGCTCAAGCAAGAGCAAAAGCCTTTTTATTAACTACAAACTTACCTTTTTATACTATTCTTCTGCTATCCACACACATATAAGCTACATCTCATTTGCTGGGTATACTTGTCCATCAGTCCAAAACCATCTTCTGATAGGTGGTTGCCATCTCTCCTCATGCTGGCAAGTCCCAAAACACTCTTGTTTTCCACAGTTGTTTTTCTTCAGCTTTCCCAGGCCTGGCCCAAGGACACAGATGGTGTTTCCTGCTGCTTTCCCAGGCCTACAGCAGCATCCTCTCAAAGCCAAAGCTGTCCACAGCCCAGCAATCTTCCACACCAGAGTTCCCCAAAGCCAATCTCCTCTGTCCATTCCTCTCCGGACTGGAATCCCAGAGTGGCAATTCCTTAATGCCTGTCTCCTCCTTCTGTTCCTCTCTAGACTGTTTCCTCAGGGGCATTATCCTCTCCTGGAGAAAATCCCTCAAGCTCCTTCACATCCCAGGGAGAACCCTGGCACCTCTCTGTAGGACAGCTCTGTCCCTCCCCATAGAGGAATGGATCTTGGCAACCCACACTATCCCACCCCTCATTCTGGGATGCCCCACTCTCCGAAGGGCTGCAAGAGGGCAGGGCAGGTGTGGCCAGGGGGTGAAGCTGCCTCCCTGAAGGTGGGGGAGACAAGGCTGCTGGGTCCAGGTTTTCATCTGGGAATTCACTGATAAGAGGTGGTTTTGGTCTCTGCAGCAATACAGTGTTACCAGACTTGTGCTTTTATTCACAATATTCCTGTTCAGTCCAGGACATGAAACTGTCAGTTCCCAGAGCTGTGTGACCATATGAGACTCCTCGGCTTTCACTGTACACTGGAGACAGGAACTGGCGGCCTAAGCCTTTAGGCACTGGAAGGGGCTCTCAGATCTCCCTGGAGCCTTCTCTTCTCCAGGCTGAGCCCCTCCCAGATCTCCCAGCCTGTCTCCAGAGCACAGGAGGTCCAACACTCAGAGCATCTCCAGGGCCTCTGGGCTTGCTCTTTATGGTGGGGACCCCAGGGCTGGACACAGCATTCCATGTGGGGTCTCATGGGAGCAGAGCCCAGGCTGTGGGGATGAGCCCAGGACACGCTTGGCTCATGAACTCCCCATCCCTGCAGTGCCCCCAAACCCAGCTGGTTTCCAGCTGTCCCAAGTCCCAGCGATTCACCACCTTCCTTTAATCATTGACAGCACCACGTGCCTTCCCAACACTCCCTGTTTGCTTTTCTCTGTTTAACTTTCCACTGACGGCACCCAAGGCAATAATGTACACAGCAATTTCTCTACAAGTGCTTTCCAGCTGTTGATCCTTTCCCCAAGCTGTGTTTCCTCAGCCCTGTGCCTGCAGTTCCCATCACACATCCCCCCTTTTCCAGCAAACAGGGGGAGTTGTCAGCTTCAACTTCACACCACACTGGGGTGAGTCCAGTAGCTTTGAGGATGCTCACAGGAATGTGAAACCTCTGCTCTGGAGCCAGGCTGGGAGAGCTGGGGGATGTTCACCTGGAGAAGAGAATGTTCCAGGGAGACCTCAGAGCCCCTTCCAGAGCCTAAAGGGGCTCCAGGAGAGCTGGAGAGGAACTTTGGATGAGGGCCTGGAGGGACAGGACACAGGGAATGGCTTCCCACTGCCAGAGGGCAGGGCTAGATGGGATATTGGGAAGGAATTTCTGGCTGGGAGGGTGGGCAGGCCCTGGCACAGGTTGGGCAGAGAAGCTGTGGCTGCCCCGGGATCCCTGGGAGTGTCCCAGGCCAGGCTGGACGGGGCTTGGAGCAACCTGGGATAGTGGAAAGTGGGACTGAATGAGGTTTAATGTCCCTTCTAACCTAAATCAGTTGGTCATGATGATGAACAACCGATATCCAGACACTGCCTCATTTCTTATTCTGACCAACTCTTGTGTTTTGTACCAATCTCACATTTCAGTCACGTGTGTGATATTCCTTCAGAATCAGCTGACCCCACACCACCCTCCCAGGGGATTCAGCTGGTTTGTGTTACTGGATTTGAAAGAGTTTTTCTTCCCCAAAAGGGAGAAGTGTCTCTGCAGCAGCACCAGCACAATTTCCTTATTGGTAAAACTTCATCTGCTCTGCAAGACATAGAAACCGGGTCCTGAGAAGTTAAAGGAGTTTATAGACCAGCTCTGAAATCCGGTCGGATCTGGGATACTCAATGAATTCCACTGAGATGTTTTTCCTATTTCGTTGTTGTTAGTAGCAAACACTCAGCTCCTCTGCTCCTGCATCTTGGGATTTCACCATCCTGTGAAATTCCAGGGAACTTTCTTGTAAACCAACATGAATGGGGAGATCCTGAGAGGGGTCACACGTTCATTGGGAAAGCTTGTTCTATTTTCGGAACTGGACATGGACTAACATTCTGACCTAGTTTAAGAACACAATATCCTCTGTTTATACCTCTGTATCCACATCCCCAGACAGAGCAGCATTTGGACAAACAGATTCCATACATTAATCTCAGCCTTGAGAATGCAGCAGGTCATGAATGGGGCCAGGAGGAACTGGATGGCTTAAGCACACGATGTGGGACATCATAAAAGGATTCAGGGCTCTTCAAATGATGGAGAAAACTGCTAAAAATGAAGCTTCTGAGCTTCCCCAGATCCAGCTCTGCCCTGAGAGTCCCAGATTTGGGGCTACATGTGAGATCCATCTCCCATGACAGTCAGAGGTGGGGGGTGGATGAGTCTGTGGAGCACAACTGCTCTAAGGTGAGCTGAGCTGTTCTGTCAGTTCAAACAAGGAAACTTCAGACCAAATCCTACCCCCAAACCCATGTCCCGGAACACAAACACTTCAGTTTAACTTTCACCTGGAGGGAGGGACCCACAGGAGGCATTTGTAGCTCTGTAAGTCATGAATAAACCCTCTGATTTTGCCCTGGGCATCCTGTGCCAGGCCTGGACAGCCCATTCCATGGTGAAGTTGTTTCAAATATCCAGCCTGCCCCTCCCCTGGCCCAGCCTGAGGCCGTTTCCTCTTGTCCTGTCCCTTATTCCCCAGGAGCAGAGCCCGATCCCTCCCTGGCTCCCCCCTCCTGCCAGGGGGTTGTAGAGAGGGAGAAGGTCCCCTCTGAGAGGTACAACTGGTCACTGATACAAACACCATCTATGCCTGAGCAGCACAAGGCTCTGAGTTCACTCAGCACCACAGTTACTCATTTACCCATTATAAATTCCCCTGGATCTTTCTCCTGTCCCTTCTGGAAGAAGAATAGTCTGATAACATTTTGCCAGATTGAATTTTGACCCATTTGATGACATCCCAGTGATTTATTTTGAAAAAAATCGTTCCAGAATTGCAGCATAATATTGTTACTGCCTCTCCCCACAACTCTGCTCTCATCTCCTCATGCTGTTTCTGAGATGCTGGTAAATTTGTTCCCAAAATCCAGTTATAGCAGAGTGATAAAAGTGAATGGACACATTTGGCCTTATCAGAATGAAACTACTTCAATCTGCAGAACATAAAATCTGTTGAGGAGATCAAAACTCAAAGTCTTTTCAACCTTTTCAAAATTCTACCCCTGGAAGTGTCCAAGGCTGGGCTGAATGGAGTGACCTGGTCTGGTGGAAGGTGTCCCTACTCATGGCAGGGTGTGGGACAGGATGAACTTGAAGGTCTCTCCAAACCTTCTGTGATTCCATGATTCTACATTCTGGACTTCCAGTCTCAGTAAACCCTGAGGAACAGGGTGAAGGTAAATGTGAAATTCCTGTGGCATATGTGCACCATGAGCCATAACCTCAATCCAGATGTGGCCAGGCAACCTGCACACTCTTAAATTAATTGGCACCACCCCCATTCTTTCTAAGAAGGAAATCCTCCCGCAGAGCAAACCACTGTCCCTGTTCCCA
Organism: Scytalopus superciliaris; assembly: GCA_013400415.1. NCBI lineage: Eukaryota > Metazoa > Chordata > Aves > Passeriformes > Rhinocryptidae > Scytalopus > Scytalopus superciliaris. Next base: position 132,782 of record VXBX01003242.1, on the reverse strand, counting down.
GCAAGCCCTTGGATCCACCTGACCCCATTTTGGGCACCTGGGGAAGAACTGAAAATCTGGGTGTTTTTCACCCACAATTTTGGGTGCTTTTGGCAGAACTGTGGTCTCTCCACAGTCAGTGCTGCACCCCCCCTCTCCTGGCCATTCCTGGTGAGCTGTGCTGTGTGTGGTGAGCTCAAGGAGGCAGAAAGTGGGACTGGGAGAAAATCCCTCAGGAACGATGCTTGTCCAAGAGTTGCTGCACACAGAGCTGGGTCTGGGGAGTGGGCACGGCCCTCCTGGAAGTCACATACCTGCAGTCAGTTCCACAGCTTTGCCTCAACATTCTTTCCCCATCAGGGTAAATTTATTGCATCCCAGTTGTTATTTATAATCACAAAACCGTAGAATTCCCATACTGGAAGGGACCCACAAGGATCATGAAGTCCAACACCTGGCCCTGCCAGCAATCCCCCCTGTCCCTGAGAGTGTTGTCCAGAAGCTCCTGGAGCTCTGGCAGCCTCGGGGCCGTGCCCACTGCCCTGGGGAGCCTGGGCAGTGCCCACCACCCTCTGGGGGCAGAGCCTTTCCCTGAGATGCCCCCTGAGCCTGCCCTGGCACAGCCCCAGCCGTGCCCTGGGGGCTGTCCCTGCTCCCAGGGGGCAGAGATGGAGCTGCAGCCCCCACTGAGCTCTGCCCTCAGTGCCCTCAGCTGCTCCTCCATGGCCCCTCCAGACCCTTCCCCACCCCCATGTCCCTTCTTTGGATGCTGTCTAAGGGCTTTAGATCTATTTTATTTACAGCTTTCAGACCACACCATCCTGCCTGGTGAAGGTTTGGGACACGCTGCCCATGATGCTGCTCTGAGTTTGTATTTAGCAAATCACCTGCAGGTTGTGCTGACCAACACTCCCCTCTCAGCTGGCTCCGAGACACCTCTGCTGGCTCTGCTTAATGTGAGAAAACAAGGCACTGTGTTTGAGATTTCTCTGGGACTGTTTGATTTTCCACCCCACACACTGAAAGCAGAGTCTGCTGCCTCTGTGGCCTCTCTCCACGTCCCCTCTGCATTTCTGTACCCCCCCATTGTGTTATTTCCCTGCTGTACCAGGTCAGGCATTAACTGTGTCAATGTTTGCCCTGCAAGGGCTCATTCCCTTGGCAGGACAGGGCTCTGGTGGTCACGGATGTCCCGTGTGTCACTCAGAGCAGCACAGGATATTGGCTGATGCCACTTTGCTTTACTGGGGGTTTTGTCATCATTTCAATTACAGACACTGTTTCTCTGCCCCACCAGCCCTGGAGGGGCTCAGAATGAGCTGCAGCTGGGCAGGTGTAAAGAAGGAGACCAGGCTGGAGTGAGACCTGGTTCATGAGGTGGTAAATCTGAGAATCACAGAATCCCAAAATCACTGAGGCTGGAAAAGCCCTCCCACATCTTCAAGTTCAGCCTGTGATCAATCCCCACCTTGTCAACCAGTTGGGCTCAATGGTCTTGGAGGTCTTTTCCAACACAAATGATTCTGTGATTCTATGACCAAGTCCACACCTCTTTCCTTTCCCTCCTCACCCTCCCTTCCCACACTCCTATCAGCTCTGACCCACTGAACTCTGCCCTGAAGGGTCCATATAATTAGGACTGGCTTAGCCTCAAATTCTAAACATTTTCAGCACAGACTGCTGGGTACCATGGGGTGGCTGTTCCCCCCTCAGCTGGGCTGCTGGGAAAGCTTTTCTTATTTTGTTTAAAGATGGGAAAATAGATGAGCAGCTCCTCCCAGCCCTCCCCACATACAGCAATACCCACATGTCTGAGAAAAGTGATTAAGCAGAAATCCAGCAGGAGGGGTTTGGTGGGAGCACAGTGCAGAGACATCCCCGTGGGAAGCTTGGTGTGGGTAAGTCTGGAGGCACAAATCAAGGGAGTTGTTGGATTTGGAGCATAGCTGGTACTAGATGAAATCATCTTACACTGTGCAATAGGTGTGAGTTATTCAAGCAAGTTGTGGCTGCCCCATCCCTGGCAGTGTCCCAGGCCAGGTTGGACAGGGCTTGGAGCAACCTGGGCTGGTGGGAGGTGTCCCTGCCCATGGCAGGGGGTGACACTGGGTGGGCTTTGAGGTTCCTCTCAATCCAAATCACTCTGGGATTCTACTCCACTAGAGCAAACTAAAGGTCCCTCCATCCTGCCATCCTGCCTCAAAAGAATTAATGACCCTAAAAGGTTCATTAATAATGGCTATTAATGGCCATTTAGGAAGGTAATTTACTGTTTCTCATTCCATTGGCTCATGTCCCAGTACCTGGCAATCAATCCAGAGGCTTCTTGAGCAGGATGCAGCACTTCAGTCATCGCGTTTCACCGAAATCAATGAATCTCTCACCTCTGGACTTGTCTAATCTATTTTCTACATACTTTGAGCTCCCACAACACCCACCAGTGATGAGTCTCAGAACTGCATTATAAACTCATTGAAACCAGCACATTTTCACTTGTTGAAAATCGTAGAATGATTTGGGTTGGAGGGGAACTTAAATACATATTTATAAATATCCTTGAATATATACTTAACCTGCCTGACATTTTCAGGGTGTGTTGTCCCCTTCCTGGTTCAGATAGTGTGAGTACAGAGGAATAATGATTCCATATGGATCATCTCCTCCCCACCCATTATCTTACAGACCTTTCCTCTACTGCTTTATTGGCTCTGCTCAGGGCTGAAAAGCTTTTTACTGATACTCTCAACTTCTACAGGAGCTTTCCTGGATTGTCAAGCTGTTGGACTGGAACATTGTAGGTTTCTTCCAACCAAATCACCTCCTTCCCCTTCCCTTCCCTTTCTTTTTCCTTTTTCCTCCTTTTTCCTTTCCTCTCCAAGTCCCTGCCAGGAGGGGGGAGCCGGGGGGGGTCGGGCTCTGCTGCCAGGGAACAGGGACAGGAGGGGAGGGAACGGGCTCAGGCTGGGCCAGGGCAGGGCCAGGGGGGACAGCAGGAGGGATTTGTGCCTGGCAAGGGTGGTCAGGCCTTGGCAGGGGCTGCCCAGGGAGGGTTGGAGTGCCCAGCCCTGGAGGTGCCCAAGGCAGGGCTGGCCGTGGCACTCAGTGCTCTGGGCTGGGGGACAAGGTGGGCATCGGGCACAGGGTGGGCTCCCTGGGCTGGGGGGGCTTTGCCAGCCTCAGGGATCCTGGGATTGTGTGAATTTGTAGGTGTCCATGGAGGGCAGTGCCACAGCATAGACAGGTTTACAGCTGCAGAAGTGTCTCTTAGGGCCAGAGGCTGCGTTTTCTCCAGACAGCTCACAAACCCATTTGCTCTCCCGTCTCCTGGGCCAGGCACAGAAATAGGCATTAAAGGCAGTTTCCCCCCCAGAAGTGAAATGACAAAGAGAAACATTGCCAGGAGACATCCACACACAGCGGGCTCCGGGGCCGTGTGATGGGACACCCACTCCTGGGGCTGTGTTTGCCCTTGTAACATCCAGTTTGGTTTTATTGTGAAATACATCATGATTTTAATTAAACATTCTCTGTCTCACCGGTCAGAAGGGGATAGCCAGAACTTCCCCTCTGCCATTTCCTTGGAGCAGTGCTATGAACGCTCTTCTCACAAAATTTATGGTTATTTCCGCTAGAGATTTATTCCCCCAATAAAAACTGTGTATTGCCAGCACGGTGGCTGCAGCCGTGTCAGCCATAAATCACAGGGGCTGTAAACATGTCGCCCAATAAACTACTAGGAGAAAATCCTGCCTGCTGGGAGAGCATCATAAAGGGGAAGGATGATTTCCTTCCCTCGCTGTCTCCACCGCTCTGCGCCTCACGCCGTGTGTGCGTGGGGAGCTCGGCCCGGGCGATTGGCCGGGGTCGGGGCTCGGGGGTGTTATAAGCGCTGCCCTCTGGACGCCGGGACGTGGATTCGGGTCCGTGCCCTGCATCCCACCAGGTCCGTGCCCTGCATCCCGCCTGGTCCGTGCCCTGCATCCCTCCGGGTCCGTGCCCTGCATCCCGCCTGGTCCGTGCCCTGCATCCCGCCTGGTCCGTGCCNCAGGTCCGTGCCCTGCATCCCGCCGGGTCCGTGCCCGCCGCGCCGCGCTCGGTGAGTGCCCCGGGCACCAGCGCTGCCCACCCCCTGCGCTCCCACTCCTCGGGTGGCACACCGGCCCAGGTGTCCCCGAGGTGCTGCTCGGGATGCCCACACTGCTCCCAGGGCCCCGCGGGAGGGATGGGATGTGCTGGAGGAAGCGAGGCGGTGGAATTGCGGCTGCGGTGCTGCCGGGGGCGGTCGGGCCGTCGCGGTGCCGCGTGTTGTGCCGAGGGCTTTGTGCAGGAGCAGCCGTGCTCTTCCACCCTCGGCTGGTGGGAATGGCCTGTCCCTGTCAACAGAAACTGGGCTCTGTGGGTGCTGCCTCCACACCGTCCCGTTGCTGAGCCCTCGCTTGTTGCTTGAGTTGGCTGCCGTGCCGATGTGGAAATCGCAGCGGCTCCTCTTGGGAAAGGAGCAGATTTCAGGGTCTCGCCCGTCCCCAGCCCTGGCTCCCAAGGCCCTGCTCCTGCCGACACTGACAAGAACCCTTAAGGCACCAGTACTTTGAGTTATTGGTGAAAGTCAGAGCCAGGGACAGGCAGGGAATCAGGGGGTGGCTGGAGAAGGAGAGACAGCTCTGAGTGCTTCATGAGGCTTCTGCCTTGGTGCCTGACCCCTTCCCCCAGGCAGGCTGGGGTGATCCTGGGGAGCAGAAATATCTTGGGCAATGAGCAGGGGCACAGTCACCTTTCTGTGGCACGATGCCTTAGCAGACACCTCTCAGGGGCTGTCATGAATCTTTAACTTGATATCCTCCAGGAACCAGAGGCTTGCTCCCTCCCCAGGGCTTGACTGCAGTGAGGAAGGTGCAGTTTCCATCTCATGATAGTCATCTGAGAGATCTTTTTCAACCTAACTGTTTCTGTCACTGTGTGATTCTGTAAGAGTTACATGTGTACTGTAAGTTGTGCTATGCTATCTATGCACATATAAATGTACATAAATATGAAGGACCAGGTGTGGTTGCTTATTTTATGCATTATATGTGTATATATTTATACATATCATTTATAGACACACATAAAACATAGAAGGGTAAATCCCTCTTGGAGTATCTGTAATGTGTCAGAGCATATAACAAACCACAGCAGCTCAGGGAGGAGCAGAGTGAACCAATCCTATTTCTGAGTAACTTCTGTAGTGTGGTGGGAGTTGCCGGTGTCTGGCAAAGTCAGGTTTAAGTGGAGGTTTTCTTGTAGGAGTAGCCTCCCCTGCAGACCCAGCGAGTTCTCACTGGTCCTCTCTTTCCCACTGTGCTCTAACAGTCTCTCCTCTTTATCTGCCTCCATATTCCTGGAAAACTGTTGCATCTCATTGTCTTTGAGAGTTCTGGACACCAGCCAGAAGCTGCTCTCAGAGGCAGTCAGGCAGACACACAGGTCTGCACAGACTTGGAGGTTTTTAGGTTTTTAATCCAGCCCCTAAGGGTGACTGAGCTGCAGGAGTCAGGAGGTTGATGTCACTGCTCAGATCACGTGGAATTATGGAATGGTTTGGGTTGGAGGGACCTTAAAGATCAGCCAGTTCCACCCCCTGCCATGGGCAGGGACACCTCCCACCGGCCCAGGCTGCTCCAAGCCCCGTCCAGCCTGGCCTGGGACACTCCCAGGGATCCCGGGGCAGCCACAGCTTCTCTGCCCAGCCTGGGCCAGGGCCTGCCCACCCTCCAGATGGTGTTGAATTGCCAGGAAGGGACAGCTCTTACCTTTGGGGAGCTCTGAGACACCTGTGAGGACCTGAGATACCTCTGGACAGCTTTGTGGATGTGTCAGGGAAAGCCCTGGCTGCCCACCAGTCTGAGCCCCTCTCAGGCTCTCCTGAAGGAGGGCTGTGATTGCCCCCTCAGCACCGGACACAGCAGGGCTACCGGTCAAGGTGATTCCTGATACCAACAAGTGACTTTTCCCCTGCCTTGAGGAAATTAAATCACTTTGGCTCTTCCCCAGTTTCCATAATTTACATGTTGCTTTTGCCCTGGAGCAGGAAGACGTTTGTTCTTGCTAAGCTTTGAGATTTATTGTCACATTAGACTCTTAAACTGAGAATCTAATGAAGCAAAATCGTATTAGGGTCATAATAAATACATCATGGAAGAGTTGTGTGTTATTCAAAGATGAGCTGTGTTACATTTAACCCCCTGTCTTACAGTTCAGGCCCTCTGTGATCTGTGTGTTTCATATGCTACAGAAGGTGCAGAAAGACTGAAGCCACCAATAATTTTTTTACTCTAATCAGCTCCTGTATTGCACATTTGCTGCCTTCCCCCACCTACCCAGCAAGTCATCCTGTCACTGAGGGGGCTTGGGAACCCCAACAGCCTCTCCAGCATCTCTGTTGGGTGCACTGTCACATGAAGTGTAGGAACCTGGAATGTGTGAGGCTCAGAGGTTCGTTGGATAATTCAGGTTGGAGAGACTTCAGAGCATCTCTAGTCCAACATCTGCCTCGAGACAGGGCCATCGGTGAGGTCAGACAAGGCTGTTCAGCTGTTCATGGCTTTGCCCAGCTGGGTCTGGAAAACCTCTGAGGATGGGGATGTGCAGCCTCTGGGTAACCAGCTCTGGTGCTTGATGGGGAAACATTTCTCATTCTATCCAGTCTAAACCTCCCTTATTTCAACTTATACTTGTGTTGTCTCATCCTCCTGCCATGCTCTGCTGTGAAGAGCCTGGGGCAGCCTCCTTGGTGCCTCTCTGGAGGTGGGGGAAGGCCACTGAGTCTCTGCAAACCTTCTCTTCTCCAGGCTGAACAAGCCTCTTTCCTTGGTCTCTTATTGCAGGGCATTGCTCCAACCCCACCCATCCCAGTGGGCTCCTGGTGACCTTCCTGGAGCAGACACCTGCTAGATTTCCATAAAGCCTTCACTCACCTCCTACTCTTGATCCCTGTGCAAAATCCCCACCATATCCCACATACCCCCTCCCCTCTGATTCAGACCCAGAGATTTGCCCTGGATCCTCCCCAGGGCTCTGAACCTGCAACATCTTGTGGTTTGCCTCGTGATTGCCTGTTATTAATGAATTCACAGGAACCACACAGCTGGGGCTTTGCTCAGTTATTTCCCTCCACTTGGTAGTAAAATTGTGAAATGAGCAACAACTCGGGAGTGAAAGCCACTGAAAATCCACCTTACCATGGGAACCACCCGAGCTGAGAGCTGGAGGGGCTGAGTGCCTGATTCTCTGGTGTATTTTAGATCATGGAATCCCAGACTGGTTTGGGTCGGAAGGGAACTTAAAGCCCATCCAGTGCCACCCCTGCCATATGCAGGGACATCTTCCACCAGCCCAGGTTGCTCCAAGCCCTGTCCAACCTGGCCTGGGACACTGCCAGGGATGGGGCAGCCACAGCTTCTCTGCCCAACCTGTGCCAGGGCCAACAAACTTTGCATTTGTTTCCAAGGTTGATTCCTAAATAAGTAACAGAGTTAAACTTTCACTACTTTCACACTGAAATGGCATCAAAAAGAAGCCTTGACTTAGCAGCTTGATCATGGTTGGGATTATCATATAAAAGGCATTTGCTCACTCAACAGAGCATCTCAAACTCTGGAATCTGGGCACAGCTGTGAAACAGTGGCACTCACGAGGAAGGTTTTCCCTTTCATTCTGAATATTTTATTTTCTTTTTCAAGAAAAGCTGTCCATCTGTTGCCTTCATTCCTGGTTTTAATGGATGAACAGGAGTGCAGTTATATGTGACAGTGTGGTAACTGTAAGAGTGTCCAAAAAGCACAGGGGTGCCTGCACAAGCTGGAGGGGAGGTGGAGGGTTGTGCAGCTTCTCTACTCACTGGAGAGTCCAACTACGTGGAGTTTGTGTTGTTGGTTTGTTTTAGGTCTAGGCCATGCGAGAGCTGAGCTGGGATGGAGCAGGACTCACATGCCACGTGGGAGTTCAATAGCTCCTTCCATCAGCCTTCAGCTTTCCTCATGCTGGGCATCCCGGGTCTGGAAGCCCTTCATCCCTGGATCTCCATCCCTTTCTGTGCTCTCTACCTCACTGCTCTCTTGGGAAACTGCATGATCCTGTTCATCATTAAGAAGACCCAAAGTCTTCACGAGCCAATGTACTACTTCCTGTCCATGCTGGCGGTCACTGACCTGGGCTTGGCTCTCTGTACTCTGCCCACCACTCTGGGCCTCTTCTGGTTCAACCTGCGCAGGATTGGCTTCGATGCTTGCCTCACCCAGATGTATTTCATCCACATACTGTCCTTCATCGAGTCTTCCGTGCTCCTGGCCATGGCCTTTGACCGCTTCATTGCCATCTCCCGCCCCCTGAGACACCCCTCCATCCTGACCAAGGCAACTGTCACAAAGATAGGCCTGGCCATCGTGCTGAGAGGGATGGTTTCCCTCCTTCCCATTCCCTTCCTGCTCAAGAGACTGACCTACTGCGGGAAGACAGAGCTTTCCCACTCTTTCTGCTTCCATCCTGACATCATGAACCTGGCATGTGCAGACATAAAGGTCAATGTATTCTATGGCATGATCATTCTCTTGACCACGGTGGGAATGGATTTCATCTTCATTGTGCTGTCCTATATCCTCATCATCAAAACTGTCATCAGCCTCGCAACCAAGGAGGAGTGTCTCAAGGCTCTGAACACGTGTGTGTCCCACATCTGTGCTGTCCTCGTGTTCTTCATCCCAATGATCGGACTGTCCATGATCCATCGTTTCGGAAGGAATGTTCCTCCTCTCGTTAACACTCTGGTGGCCTACACGTACCTCATCATCCCCCCTGCTCTCAACCCCGTTATCTACAGCATCAAATCCAGCCACATCCGGGAGGCTTTGCTCAGGGCCCTGCGGAGGAAGAGTGGGGCTGACTGATAGCTTCCCACACCAGCCCTGCCAGAAAGCACTGGTGGACTGGTTTCTTGGTCAGAGCCCTTGGACTGGTTACTCAGTCAGAGCCCTTGGACTGGTTCCTTGGTGCTCCATCCACACAGCAGGTCACTGCCAGAGGAAAGCACTGCAGTTCCACTTGGATGCTGCCCCTCAACCCAGAGCTGTGAACTTCCCTGTTGGGTCCCAGCACGGTGTTTTCATCCCTTCCAACAGACTGTGAACACCGTGAGCATTAATGAGACATCCAGTGGAACCTCAGTGAGAGGGAAACAAAGAAAAGTGGACGGGAGGACTTTCTCTTTTCAAGTTATGTGATGGGAGCATCAAAGAACCTCTATCACACATGAGGCAAACTCGTAGCAGACAACAGGGTGTAACCATCACTGAGAGACCCTTGCATGGGGCTTTGTCCCCTCCCCACATGCCACAGCACAGACAACCCAGCAGCAAACTCCACAGCACAGGGCTTGGGGCAAGAGTTCAGGGCCACCTTGGCTATCCCAGCCTTAGTTGTTCAGCTGGAAACATCCTACAAGATACAGCTCAGTCCAGAGACTGGAGCATTTCTCATCAGGCCCTGTTAAGGGGGCCTGGACACTCTCAGCCTTCCAAAGAGAATGCTCAGCCTTCATCTGTGTCTCTGAAGTGTCTTGTTGTGCTGGTCTGGGCTGGGGTGCAGTTCATTTAGTTACAGGGGCTGGCTGTGGAACTGTGTTTGGGTTTGTGCTGAACACAGGGTTGATAATACAGAAAAGGGTTTGTTATGGTTGAGCTTTCCTGCCTCTCGTACAGCCACTCTGGGGAGGGGCTGGGGGTGTCTGGGGAGTTTGGAGGGGACACAGCTGGGACAGGTGACCCCAGCTGACCAAAGGGATATTTCAGACTATAAACAACATGCTCAGTATATGAAGTGGGGGGAGAAGGAGGAAAGGGGGTCATTTGGAGTGATGGTGTTTGTCTCCGCAAGTCACTGTTACATGGGATGGGGCCCTGCTCTCCTGGAAGTGCTGAACACCTGCTGCCCATGGGAAGTGGGAATGAACTCCTTGTTTTGCTTTACTTGTGTGTGTGTGGCTTTTGCTTTCCCTATTAAACTGTCTGTATCTCAACCCTCAAGTTTTCCAGATTTCCCTGCTCCAATTCTCTCCCTAATCCTGCTGGTGGGACAGTGAATGAGTGGCTGCCAGGGCTTGGTTGTTGCCTGGGGTTAAACCACAACACGTGCCCATCCACAGTGATGGAAACAGCTGCTTTTCCATCTCTTTTAGATGTCTTTGAGTCCCTCCATCTTGCCAAGTCTAATTAATATCCCAGTCACTGTTTTGCATTAAATGTCATATGTGTGAGCAGTATCTTCAATAAAATACATCAATTCATTGTGAAAGGCCACAAGACTTGATGAAGCCTTTTTTGTCCATGATATTAGGTTGGAGTTGCTTAAAGTCTTCAGGATTTGCTGTAGATGAACAGGACTGTATGAGTTACGTGTGATTTGGGATGGGCTTGAGGGTCTGGTGGGGCTAGAAGTTCTTGCTGATATAAAGAGGGCTTAAAGACATCATAGGAATGGCTAAAATTCCTTACACTAAGGACCATGTGCTGCATCCTTCAGGCTGAGGTCTCCTGTGCTGGCTGTGCCCCTCAGAAGGATGGGAGGAGGAGATGTCTGGGGGCATCCACAGGTGGAAGGTGGCAGCGTGTCCCAGTGGCTGCTCTGCTGTAGGCTGGGTCTCAGCTAGGCTTGCAGAGAGGGTTCATGGACCTCCTGGCTCGAGTCCTCCCACAGACAGAATAAAACACCCCAAAAATCATAGAGCGGAATCAGAGAACCACTGAGATTGGAAAAGACCTCTGAGACCATCGAGTCCAGCCTGTGACCAATCCCCACCTTGTTACCCAGAGCAGAGCACTGAGTCCAGCTGCAGTTGTAAATATTTCATTCCTCCAAATTACTGAGCTGTATTTTTGTTGATCTTAAGCCGTATTTTGGCTAGTCTTGACCATGCTGGAGGATAGGAATCAAAGGTCAGTGTTCACCTTGGAAGGGTGAAGCAGAAGGTGTTGGAACAGGACCCCACACCTAAACCGGACTGTTTCTGCCTGACACTGGGCACTTCACCCTCAGACCAGCCCAGATTAGTGTCTTTTTTTCCTGCTCCACTCAAACAGAAGCTGGAATAGAGAGACAAAAATAATGCGAAAACATTTCTATAAAAAAAGAAACCAAACAGAAAGAGGGCAGGGAAGATGCCCGAGGGGACAGTTCCCAGACCACTGTTTGCTCTCTGTTGTGCTCATTATCTCGCTGAGTGTCCCTGGGTGTTCAGTAACAGCCCCCTGAGCTCTGACTGGCGTAGCAGGTCCTGGGGGGCAGGTCCTGCTGGCTCTGGGACAGCACCAAAGGGGACAACTCTGCTTCAACATCTGCGGTGTAACCTGGGCTTGCAGGGCTCACATAAGGGAACGACTTCAGCAGGAAAGACCTTTGCTGGAGGAATGCCTGGCTTGGAGCACAGAACTCTGAAAACGATGATTCAGAATTCTGAGGAGATTCTGAGTTTGCTCCCAGTTGGAAAACTTCCAGAGTTCCTCCCTGGATGTCTGTGCTTTGTCACTGCAGCCATTCTCCAAAACAGCCCGAGGAGCCTCTGCCACAGTAAGAAACCTTTTGTGGGCAACAGGGAGGGCAAGGTTTGGGGGTCTGTCAGCACATCTGTCAGCACAGCTGCAGAGAAAACTGGAGGGGGAATGAGAGAGGAAGAGATACAGGTGGGAAGAAGAAGGGGAAAGGAAAGAGGAAGAACAAGGAGGAGAAAACAGGATGAGATTAGTGTCTAGCCTGGACAAGAGAAGGCTCCAGGGTGACCCTAGAGAGCCTCTTCCAGTGCCTAAAGGGGCTCCAGAAGAGCTGGAGAGGGACTGGGGACAAGGGTCTGGAGGGACAGGACAAGGGGGAATGGCTTCCCACTGCCAGAGGGCAGGGTTAGATGGGCCAGGTTGGACAGGGCTTGGAGCAACTTGGGCTAGTGGAAAGTGTCCCTGCCCATGGCAGAAAGTTGGAATGGGATGATCTTTAAGGTCCCTCCCAACCCCAGCCATTCTATGGTTCTCTGACAAGGTGGTCAAAGGCTGGATTCGATGATCTTGGAAGTCTTTTCCAACCTAAATGATTCTGGGACTCTCTGATTTACTGAGATGAGCTGCTGTGGCTGCTGCTTGGATCCCCCTTAGGAGAATATATCTGCATTTACTGGTGTTTTCAAAGACACAGATCCAGTTTTGTGTCTGCAGAAAGCCAGGCCCTCACAGCACCTGGTTTTCATCCCACCAGCAATCCCAAATCACGAGTCACTTCTGAAAACAGGGATACATTTATGGATGCCAAAGAACTAGAGATGAACTGAAGCCTGCCTCACAGCCCCATTCCCTCAGGGAAGTGAATGGGATGGCAGGGGTTGCCCAGTGAGACTCAGGCTGTAATTCCCCTCCAGGGCTGGCAGGTGAGTTGCCTCAGGTACCTCTTGGTGATTGGTGAGGCTTTTTGTTCATCTTAATGTGAGTGCTTTGCTGCGAGTGCCGTCCCTGGAATAGCTTTTGGGCACAGTGACAGCTCTAGTCCACCCACGCTGTGAGTAAATTGGGTATAAAAAGCTACAATATGAGTCTTATTTGTTACAGATCCAAGATGGAAAAGCCCCACTTCAGAGGAACAAAGCCAGTGCTATTTTAGGGCTTCACCACAGATGTGCAGTAAAACACCCACGATTTCAAACCCAGTGTTACTTATTAAATGATTGCATTAATAACCTGCAGATCTTGCCATAAACCCACTTTGCATCCGTGATTTACATGGATTGGGCACAAAAAGCTCAGGTTATGTGCTCGACCTTGTACTGCCCCTCCAGGGCAGGGGGATGTGGGTTTATTCCAGCAGAGGTACAGCCAGATACTGACTTGGTGCCTGAGGATAGAATGGCACCTAAACCAAAGGCTTTTACAGACCTTCCCTTTGGATCACAGCCCTCCTGGGAAATCTACAGGCACAGAATAAGGTGAAAAATGGATTTTTTTTTTTCTTTTTTGTACAGATATTCTGATTTTTCCGTATCTATTTTCAGGCTGAAAGGATAAAAATCCAATTTGTATGTGCAAAAAAAAAAAAAAAAAAAA